>VBSM01000500.1:9881117-9912704 GCA_008086735.1 Cheirogaleus medius
CCCGCCTCACACACACAAAAAAAAAACAGAAGAGAAAGAAAGGAGTTAGTAGACATAAGCAAAGGAGTGTGTGGGAAGGGGCGGGGAAGACGTCCAGGTGGAGAGCCAGTGCAGACGTGCTGCGGGGACTTGGGGAAGCGAGAGGAAGCCCACGTGGCTGGGAGAGCAGAGGGTGCCGAGGGGAGGGGCTGGGGAGTTAAGCGGGAGCAGATCCCACAGGGCCGGTTCTGTGTTGGGGGTGTGCCCCAAGGTCAGTGGGAACCCCAAAGGGTGAGCAGAGGCACAACTGGGCAGATTCGCACTTGCAGGACCACTCTGGCTGCAGCCACAAGCTTCGAACAGTGTGGGTGCAGGCGACTGGTCTGATCGCAGGCCTTGGTTTTCCTTATTTCCGGCACTCCCTGCAGCCCCAGGGATCTGCCAGATGTTAGCCGGACTTCTCTCTGCTCAGGGTCACCCTGACTCTGCGGGGAGACGTGACCTAGACTAGCCCGGGTTGGGATGGTGGGCACATGAGGGAATGGTGCGTGGCACTCAATTCTAGCGCCGTCTTTCTCCATTAGCAACGGTGATGACCAGCTCTCTCCCCAGCCACCTCAGAGCCACCATGCCACCAGTGTGCATGCTATTGTCTGCCAAAGGCCACATACCTAGCCCCGTGAAGTGTGAGGATACACGTCCTTCCTACTGAGACACTCGCACTTGCTGGGAAAACCTTTGCTCTATCGTTGCCATTCTGAAAGCCCTGGGCCCTCCTTCCTGGCCTGTGTCCTTCTCACAGAGCCCCACGTGACCAAAGGATGATGCCTCTGGCCTGCTGGGGGTACCCAGACAGCTTCTCTCGGATCCCAAGTGTCTCTCTTGTAAATGGGGAGTAGAAGCTGTTTTTGTTCATCGGTTATAAGGGCAAGTTCTTTTTCAGGAAATCTTCAGCCTCAGAGGAAGAGGAGGAGGAGGAGGAGGAAGAGGAGGAAGAAGAGGAAGAGGAAGAGGAGGAGGAAGAGGAGGAAGAGGAGGAGGAGAAGGAGGAGGAAGAGGAGGGGGAAGAGGAGGAGGAGTAGGAGGAGGGAGAGGAGAGGAGGGGGAAGAGGAGGAGGAGGAGGAAGAGGAGGGAAAGAGGAGGAGGAGGAAGAGGAGGAGGGGAGGAGGAGGGGGAGGAGGGGGAGGAGGAGGAAGAGGAGGGGAAGGAGGAGGGGGAGGAGGAGGAGGAGGAGGAGGAGGAACTAGAAAGGATGCTAAGCTGGCTCAGATACCGGAATGTGGTGTGTGTAGACAGATGGTATCTAAAACGAGGAAAAGAAAAGCGTACCGCATGGCAGTGACATTTGGTGTGGAAACCGAGTCGAGTCTTTTCGGTGGCCTTGTCATCACAGAACAGCAGAATTATTGCTGGCGAGTCAGTCAGGGAGGAAGCTACCTGGTCTGCAGCGGTGTGGTGGTCAAAAAGCATCGAAGCTGGTGTCTGGGGCCTTGGCAGAGACTTCAGGGGACCCTGCTCTAAGGGACACTGTGGGAAGAGGAAGGAGGGGTGGTGACGGCTCAGGGGAATGGGGGACATCCATGACCAGACCTGGACTGGCATTTGCCTCTGTGCCCCGGAGGGTTAGGGGCGATAAGGACCTACAGATATTTGGGGAAAGCGGTTTGCGGCCACACTTCCTCCTGCTGCTCGGAATGGTTAGTTTGCAGGGCAGGGACAGGCTCTGGCCCCCGAGGCACAGGGAGGGGCGGGTGGGCAGCCGAGCCCTTGGCCTTTTCCACTCTCATGAGGGAATGGGGAGGTTTGGGGCTCTGACCTGCCCCTGTACAAGGCTACACGCGTGTCTGCGGGGGAGGAGCCGGCAGTGAGGTGTGGCCCAGGCAGCGCCTCGGACCCGGCACCGCACCGCCTCCCAAGCCCTTCGGGACGCTGACCACACAGTGGCGGATGACCCAGGTGGTCAGGGCCTGACGCCAGCGAGTAGCAAGTGGCTTTGGTTAAATTGTGGCTTCTCCTGACGGCTCTCCGTGTTCACACGCCGCCCACTGATTGCGGCGAGGGGGCCGTTTCATTACCAGTCTCAGGGGCCCCAGGTTACCATTTATACGAAGGCAATGAAATGGCCAATCCATCCAGCCTCGTAGCTCTCACTAGCCTATTCCCTGTGTCAAATGGCGCAGTTCCTAGCAACTCTCCCTTGGCCCCTGTGAAGCCAAGCAGGGCAGCCCTGGCTCTGGGGGACACACAGCACCTGTGGCTGGCCCGGTTCTGAGCAGTGTCCCAGCCCTGGCCTACCTCCCCCCGGGGTTCCACCCAGAACCTCTTTCTCAAGCATTGCGCCTCAGGCCCTTTGCATTTGCCTAGACCAATTACTCTTTGCTCCCTTCTTTCAAGTCTTTTCTGGCTGTTTTGCCTCCAGTCAACTCATTTGTTAAAGGCTGTGCTTGCAGTAGTTCGAGCTGCCTCAGTTCAGCTACCTGTCTGATTTTGTTTCTTCCAAGGCTTCCTTTGTTTCTTCACTCCCATGAGTCCACAAATGTGGGCCGCACCCAGGCCTCTGCCCCAGGGGCAGCCCTATGGTTCTTCCGCCAGTTTGGGGCAGCCCCGCCCTCACCCCTCTGGGAGGGCACTGGCCCCAGGGCGACCACCTGAGAGAGCACTGGCCAAAAAGGCTGAGAGGGAACGATGTGACCAGGGCTCTTTCATGGCAGTGTGATTTGGGACACAGTCCCGGCTCACTGTCCGCGGGAGTTCTGTTCTAGAAAGTTCCGAGAGCACTGAATTAGCCAACACAGAGCCACTGCTCCAAGGTGGAAATTCAGGGTCACTTCCCCGTGAGCCTCTGGTCACGACATTTTCATCAACCAGTTATCCATGATGTATAATCTTGTTCTATGTGCGTTTCCGTTTAAGGATACCTTATTCAGTGTGCATGGTGATTCACTAACACGGGCTGCACCTGTTTTCTCTGCAGGGTGCCTCGAAGCCTTCTTGGGCGAGGAACGTGACACAGCACTTCAGTGACCATTGGCGGCCATTTTAAACAGAAAAGTCACCATTAAAAAGCAGAAAAACACAAAGAAACCCACATGGCACTGAAAACACTGTGAAAAGGACGCGAGTTCGCAGCTTGAGAACTGGAACGCGAGGGCCGGGCTCTACCTCAGCCGGGGCGAGCGTGGCGGGCGACTCGGACTTCTCGTTGCCCTGCTTGAGTCCAGCGGCGACCACGGACGTGCCAAAGCGCTTTGGCAGCCGGGAGGATGTGCAGACGTGGAGCCCACACACCCTGAGAGCAGCTGTGGGGACGGCTCGGCTGGTTGGCCGCCTGCCCCTGGCCAACAGCAGGGACACACTGGGAGAGCCACATGGGATAGCACTCACAGGTTCCGGGGCCGTGGGAGCCACGTGCAAGTCACAAGGCAGTGACCCTTGTGGTGCCCTGCCACACGATGTCACTGGAAAGTCCTGTTCCTTGTAATCAAAAAGCCCGTCGGTCACCATCCATCCACCCTTGTTTTGTCCCGGGAATTTTGACAAGTGATGACTGATTTTAAAAGGTCCTGTTAGCTAGAATAAAGCCTGCACTTGGAGTCAACAGGCCTGGTCCTGCCACCTCCCAGCAGCCCCATGACTTCACGTTCCCTAACTCGGTTGTTGCATTTGAACGATGGGACAATGGGACGGTATTTGCCCTGCAACCTCCAGAGTTCTTATGACAGCCAGTGAGACCCCACAGATAGAACCGTCGTCAAGGTTGCACCTGCTGACCCAGCCTCTTGTTTTCTAGATGAAGACTTTGAGTCTCCGCAGGGTGGGTGATTTGCAAAGAGGATGTTCAGGATGTTCACACCTCCCGGGGGAGGAGGGCACTGACCCTGCCTCACACTGCCACAAAGAGAGAACACGCTCCCCTCCCCTGCAGTTCGGGCTGTGCTGTCCTGTCATTCTTGTGGGACGGAGTCTGCAGGCAACTCAGTAGGAAGCTAAAGCAATTTGCTTTCCTTGCCCACAGAGATGTGCTTGTTTTCTGGATGGACATAGAAGTTCAGGAAGAGGGACGGCGTCAGTGGCATCGCTGTCTGCAGAGTGGAGAAGTCCTCAGGCTTGTTCTTTCCTCTGGCAGCTGCACATCTCCTGGAATGGTCAGACCAAGTTTGGGATTAAGATAAGGACTTTACAAAAGGTGCCGTGGGGCCGGCAGAAGGAGGCAGCTCCACTGCGGCGCTTCCCTGAGCAACCGCTCGGTGACCCAGGCCCCTGGTTCGGCCTCTTCCCTCTGGCTCGAGAAATCAGTGTTTTCCCACATTATGTCCGGAAATCCACATCCTCTGTGAAACAGTCTCTCTCAAACCGCTCTCCTCTGTGCTCCTCCGGATCCCTCCATCCGCTCCAGAGCTGGCTGTCCGGAACAGAAACGCGAACATAAAAGAAGGTGTTTCAGGGGAAGGGGGCGGGGCAGACCTCTGCTGGGCGCCCACCAGCGTCATGTCATTTGGTCCCCAGGGTCAGTACCGCCCACAGATAAACGAGGCTCAGGAGACGCGCTTGTCTACGGCCCGCGACGGTTGCGAGTTAGGATGCGGATGCACTTGTCAAAGCCGGGGTTGTCCACAAAGCTTCTTAAACTTTCAGGGGACTGAAACACCCACACTCCCAGGTGACTCAGGGCTCAGGAGACACAGCCAGGTTACTTCTTCCAGACCATTCCCTGGGCAAACTCTCACTGTCTGAACTCTCAGCGGGTCGTCCCCTCCAGGGAGCTTTGGCCGAGCCCCAGGTGGGCTCCGTTGCCCTCCAACGTGCTCCAACACTGCGCCGCTTTGTGAGGCACTCAGCTGCGCCACGCTGCTTGCTCGGTCATCGGAGTGGCCCCGTGAGGCTGGGGGACGTGTCTACCTTGTGCTTCCCCGTAGGTGTCCCCACGCCCGGCACGCCCCCGCAGAGTAGCCCAATTACCATCTGTTGAGTAAATGCTGATCTAAAAATACCTCTCATCTCACATGGGAATTGCCTTTAGAACAGGTCTGCCAGCCGGGACCGGCCTCTGTGAGCGCAGCACTGCCCAGAGCGAGGCGCACTCCCCCAGCAGAAAACAGACGGCAAGCCCCTCCACACGCCCACACCGTGCCCGCTCTGCTCCTGCTCTTCGCACTCCGGGATCACTGGTCCTCCTGGAGTTCCTTGAACATGCTGTGATCCCCGCACCGCAGGGCCTTTGCACACGCTGCTCCCTCTCACCCCTCCTGCTCTTTCTGGGGATCTCAGCTCAGTCACAGTTCATGTTCTGGTAGCACCACAAGCCTCTCTCGCAGACAGGGTGGCGCGTGGTTGGCGTCTGACTGCCTGTCTCTCACACTTCGAAGGCAGGCGTGGAGCCTTTCTGCTCCTTCCCCCTCCTAATTCCCCCGTCTAGCCCCGTGGCTGGCCTAGAACGGAAGCTCAGGGCACTGCACCATGGAGAGATGTTTGCACTGAGGCCGGGGCGGGGCAAAGCGCATCTTAGGCTGGGAGACAGCTGGAGCAAAGCCTGGAGGAGAGAGCTGGTGCATTTGAAACGGAGTGAAGCCCACTGCAGCTGAGCTACAGAGAGCCCGGGGCCGGCGACCTGGGGGGAGGCCGTGGAGAGGTAGGAGGGCCTTGCAGGGTCTCATGAAGCATGTTAAGACCTTTGATTGATCCTGAGAGCAACGGGAAACTGTCAAGGTGCTGTACGCAGGTGGAAGCAATTCTGCTTGGCACAGGAACCTGCTAAGCCACATCTTCGCACACCACCACACGAGGGAGTGGGTCCTTTGGGCCAGTGGCCAGCACTTAGCATGTGCGCACATTAAGCATCACATGTTTAGCCAAGTCTATTGTTCTAACCTGCTGAGATGGTTCTGAGCCAGCATCGCGCCCTCCTGCATGGCGCCATTAGCAAGCTGGGTTGAGAGGAACTGTCAGAGAAGAAGGCAGGTCTACGCAGCTCCGCGGCAGCGTGAGTTCCAGCCTCAGGTGTCTGGGAATGTGACCCTGGTCTATTACACAGACCACAAGTTCCCCAGCCTTGTCACTTCATACACTATAGTTTTTTGTACATGTCCTTTTATTTTATGTTTTAATTTCTGTCTTGGCTTTTTTAGTCCTCCCTAATTCCAGATTTATGGAACTACATCTTTAGGATAAGTACACTTGGAAAAAAGGAGTGAAGAGGAAGAGTTTCTTTGCTTACTCCAAGTACACAAACTGGATATCTTTTTCCCCAGAAGACTTTTGTCTTCTTCCTCTATCCGATATGCTTCAATACATGGAATGTTTGTGTTTTGTTTACATATATTCCCAAAACTGTTGAAACCCAGAATCTGATAAGTATTTTAAAGGAAAGGAAAGCTCCAGCTGTTATTCTTTGAGAGTCACAGTGTCCTTCTGAGCTGAAGCAACTGTCACCAGAAACGTAACCGCTCTGCCGCTCTTGGCTGTCACAGGATGAGCCATCCTGGTCGCTTTTCGTCGTGGGTTGTGTTTTAGTTGTTCTCGGTTTGTTTTGGGGTTTGCTTTGCCTTTTGCCTTTGGTATATGATCACATGTACAAAAATAATTCCCAAATCACCATTTCTACCTTTATCCGTTACAAACTATGTGATATGTTTCAAACATCCAGAATTCAACTTTAGAAATGATTTTCCTAAATTTATAGATTTAAAAAAATTTAAAGTAAGGGCCATGTGTGGTGGCTAGAACCTGTAATCCTAGCCCTCTGGGAGGCCAAGGCAGGAGGATCACTTGAGGCCAGGAGTTTGAGACAGCCTGAGCAATGTAGTAAGACTCTGTCTCTACAAAAAATAGAAAAATTAGCCAGGCATGGTGGTACACGCTGTAGTCCCAGCTACTCAGAAGACTGAGGCAGAACCATTGCTTGAGCCCGGGAGTCTGAAGTTGCTGTGAGCTATGATGATGCCACAGCACTGTAGCCTGGGTGACAGAGTGAGACTCTGTCTTAAAAGAAAAAAAAACCCACAGGGCTCATGGGTTATGTGAAGTTAGGGGCACAACACTCAAAAACTTTGTCAGTGACTCCTAAGAAAAAATAGGAACTGAACAAAAATAGCAGCACATTTTTACCCATGTCAAAACATTAAGAAATATATAATACAAATACTACAATAAATATAACAATTTACCTTGAAAAATAATAAATAAATTAATTAAAAGCCTAGATTTGCTTTATCAAATTGAGACTAAAAGAAAAACCATGTCTGCTCCAAAATAATTGATATAACAGGGGACAAGGATGGGGCTGAGGACAAAGATGCGTGGCCTCCTGCTGTGGCTCAGGGTCCCTCTCTGGGGTTCCCGACCCCCCCAGGTGCTTCCGTGTCCTGTGGACTCCTGCTCAGCCCCATTTCTCCATCTTGCCTGCAAAGAAATGAAGGGAGAGCCCTGGTGACAGGTTCTGCTGAAACCCTTACATACCATGCCCCAAGTACTCTAGGAGACATCCCATAAGCCATTTAGGAACGGAAAGGAACCAAATCTATGCCACCTGCTTAAATAGTCATCCCTGCTTCCCTTCCCAGATGCTGAGACAAACCAAGGGCGGGTAAGAAGTTCACTGTCGACTGCTATAGAACAATCCCTGTCCCTGAAAGCAGTGACCAATTGGCTGTCTCGGGCATTCCCGATGGCCAGCGAGCCTGGCCCTTTCTGCCTGGGGTGGCCAGTCATTTATCAAACTGGAGACTGTGACATCGCTTCAGGACTTCAGGGAGGAATGGACATCCAAAAGCAAAAACCTTCACTTGCAAGAAAACAAATTCTTTCTGAAACATTCTTTTTAACCTCAGAGAAAGTGCCAGAATGTCTTTAGATTTAAGGTTCAAATGTGGTTCGTGAAACATGCTCAGCTGACCAACAGGAAGCTTGTGTTTCTCATGCCAAGAGCTGGGGGCCCCCACTTGGCAGCCCCTCCCTCCAAAGCCACCCCAGCTTCCAGGAATCAACCTAAGGCTACCACGAAGGGGCCCTGGGCCAAAGTCAGCTCCAAGCTGCTCATTAATAGCAAGTCCATAGGGAAGCGAACCATCGGGACCCTCCGCGGCTGGCTCTCTGCCGCTCCACCGCCCAGCCCTCACCTGGGGCCGGGGAACCTGATCCCGTACGTCTGACTGATGAAAGCCAGGTGCTCTGTTTATTGGGAGCACAAGGAAACACACCGAGAGCTTGAAACTTACATTTACAGACAGGAAACAGCACCCCAGGGACACTGCCGTCTGCAACCTGAAGGCCAAGACAGGCCTCTTCGCAAACAGGGACTGCTTGTTCCAGGCCGGGCCGGGCGTGTCTCGTGGCGGGAGCTGCCTCCATCTCCTCGGCGGCTGTGAATTACGAGTGTTGAATGTGCTCAGGCTGTCCTTGCTCCCCCCACAAAGGCAGATGGTTTAAACTTGATCCCCACCACGCTAGCTCAAAAGAGCCAGCCCTTGTAAACCGGCCGTATTCTTAATGCACAGCAGGGACCATGGTGGCACCGGACAGCCAGAGACAGAGCCGGGGAAGGAGGGGGCTGTTCAGGACAATCACAGCCTCACTATATCTAATCACTTTCCAGCACTCCTTGGGAGGAGGGGGTCGAGGGGAACCGGGCGGGTTTCCTGAGTCCTTCATGTGAACGTGCCCCCTCTGCATGCCCCATTTCCTCCTCACCTACGTGCCTGTCTCCTCACCTTCTGGTATCCAGTCTCTCCCTCCGTATTGCAAACCATGAGCTCACACCAATACCTCGAAGAGCTGTTTTAATAACACAAAACTTCTTCTTCTGCCCTGGCACGTTAGGAGCCTCTGCCCCTTCTGTATTTTCACTTGATGCTGTGGATCAGGAGGAGGAGATAGGATCCCACCATCTCCTTCCACAGCCGTGACGTCCACCGCACGTGAGGACACGAAGCGCCTGCTAGGTATGGGAGCGGGTGCTCGCACAGCCCGGTCCTCCAGCCTGTGCGCCACGGAGAGCCCTGGCGTTAGCCACGGGGACCCCGCTGTGCAGCTCGCAAGCTGGGCAGGGCTTGCTGGGGCACGGCTGGTGGTCCTCAGTCCCCTTGGCTGGAAAGCGAGGGCAGAGGGCGGGGTGGCCTCTCGGGCCAATCGCTGCTCCAGAGTGACAGCTGCTGTGCCTGCCTCTGCTCGGAGGCTGCGTGCCGCAGGGGCCGTCGTGTGAGCTCGCCTTGCTGGCCCACAAAGCATGAGAACCAGAGAAAAAAGACTAGAAGGAAAGTGGCTAAAATATACCAGTGATGTATCCATGCCTCAGCCTTTGGTTATGGGCCTCAATGGTCTACTTTAACATTTCGAGAAAGAAGGAGAGTTGGCTAGACTGAAATTTTAAAAAAGGAAAGAAAAACAAGGAAAGAAATGCTGATCAATAAGGCTGTTGGAGAAACAGACACCAGTGCAGATTTAAAGAATTTCAGGAGATAAAGCAGTGAACAGTCCCAGTGGGGGACAATGTTGAGGACATCAGAATGACTTAGCCCTAGCCGATTTCTATTCCTGATGTTGTCACTAAATATTTCAATTCCTAGTAGGAAAAAACAATCATTTTGGTTCATCTGGATCACATACCTACTCCTCTGGATAGATGGGCAAGGTCCGATGACTGACAGCCCCACCGGGGGAGGGAGCCCCCCAAGGAAAGGAAGCTGCGTAGGCAGAATCAGGACATCCACTAGACACGGCCTCTGGGTTACCATGACTTTCCCCCGCTTTGGATGTTCTCTGTGATACCTAATTGTTTTAGACATTACACTCCTGCGGTCAGTCCATTATATATAAACACACTCACATTCTTGGAAATATCAGCCCTGAATTCCTAACCCTGTAGGATGAGTGCGTTTTGGTTAAAACCAGAAGCCATTTTCTAACCAAAGAGGTTCTGTTCAGCACCAAGATGCAGAGGAGCCCTGGGAGTAGAAAGGGTCTAACACCTCACGGGTGGCAGGCGCTTGATCAATTTTGTTCAGTAGAGAATGGGGTGGGGAAAGCTCCAGAAAAGGCCAATAAAAGCCAACCGCTTCCCACGCCGGCGGCACTCTATCTGGGGCTGACAGCATCCTCCCCCGCCCCACCTCTATGGCTCCACTGCCTCCCTCAAGAGGAACAGCTAACAGAGTGATAGATCCACTTCGAAAGCATTTTCTCTCGTGAATCCTGGTCACGCATAAAGCAGATACTAAGTTTCCTTCTCACTCCACATCACTGCCGGCCCCTTGAGCCAGCAAGCAGCCTTGTTCTGGTAGGACTGGCATGTTGATCAAAGCTCACCTCTATGTCAGAGTTTATTCAGCAGCGGAGGCCTTTCCTCCACCCCTAGATGGACACGCAGCAGGTCAATGACTTGTCTTTGTTCGCTTGTGGCTTGGAGATAGCCCTGGTTCACTCCAAGTCACAGAGCATGTTCTCAGCCTGGAAACTGAGTGTCCTACCTGAAATATTAGCCTACACCTCGTTCTCCATTCTCGCCCTCCATAGAGCCCAGGGAGGGGGTGGCCCTTGGGGAGGGGGTGGCCACTTCTGTTCTCTTCACCACTCCCCCCCATCCCACCCCACCCCCACCCCGTCTCTCTCATCCTGAGCGGAGCAGGCGGCACCAGCAATTCCCAACCTTTGGAGGGTGGGGTGGGCCTCACCCCCGGTGGCTGCAGGAGTCTCCTCACCATCACCTCTCCCCACTCTCACGCTTCTTGACTCGTCTCTGTTGTCACCTGGGGAAGGGGTTCGGAATGTGCTCAAGTTGCTATTTTAAAGATTCCTCCCAACTGATGGATGTTCTCATGCTCAATCACACATCTAATATTTTACATCTGGGTTAAAACTTTAATTTTAATATCCTGTTACATTCATGTGCCTACAGCTCTTACATATTTTATCCATCACACTGAACCTGTTCAACATTCCCGTGGGGTTTTCAGCCCATTTTATAGATTAGAAAAAGTGAGGAAGTGATGCAACTTGCCTGAGGTCACTCAGCAGGTACCTGGGGGAGGCCAGATTGGAATCCACATCCTCCTTCTCTCTCCCCTACATAGCATCGGGCTGGCCTTTGGAGAGGGGAAAGGTCTGACCCACTCTGCAAGATGTATTCCACCAACTTCTGGTGGATAACTCTCGTCTTTCACTGTCATTTGGTTCTGGTGGATCAAAATTACTTTCCCTTAAGCATGAATTAAGCACTTAAGAGAGGTGCTGCTGGGTGTCAGGGGACAAAAGTGACTCACACCGGAAGCCAATCCGCAAGGGCCTGTCACACGAATTCCAGAATTTAGACTGTGTGAGTGTATCCAGCTTTAGGCAAACCGGAATCCACATTGCCACAACAGCCTAATCGGAGAGAACGCCACCAGTGCTGCAGTGAGCTCGCTTCAAACAGGGCAAATCAAACGTGACTTTGTCCACCAAGGCCTGGTAGCCCAGAACACCTCTTCACAGAGCCAGGGCTGCCCTCGGGGTCCCCTCCTGCCCTGGCCCTCACGCCCAATGGATCGAAAGACACAAGAGCCACTTTGGAAAGAGACTCCTCGCTGGTCCGGGAGGGCAGGTTCACAGCCAGCCTCGGGATAACCTGCTGTGTGGAAAACTTTCACTAACTGGCCCGAAATTTCCTGCTGGGCACTTTGACACTGGTATTTTTTCCTGGAGGGAGTAACCATTGCCAATAAAGTTGGAAATTCTGGCAGTTTTAAGGAATTAGAACTTCACTTTTTCCCCAGTCGAAGACTTGGCCAAGACAGGGGTTTTATAGCCAACAGCAGAGAGAAGAAGGGAGGAAGGAGATTTGAAAGAGAGAGGAAGAGAGAACGGAGAAAGAAAGGTGGAGGGGCTCCGGGAAGGGGAGGGGACCCTGCTCCCACCTTCAGGACGTCCACTTGCCCACTTCCTGTTCCCACACCGCCAGCCTGCACCCACCACCCTGTCTCCACTGAGTCCCGGGCACCAGCGTTCTCTGGGCTCAAACTGGGCCCAGGGGTGCCCGAGCCTGCAAAACTTTGTGCCCCCTGCACCCCCATCTCTGCAGACCTCCGCTCTCAGGGACCCTAGCCCTCAAGAGGGGGCCACAGGAGCAACCACTTCCCCTCAACACTTCCTCAAAGTGACAGCAGAGCCAGGAAGGGAATACGTTTGGAAAAGGCAAGACCAGGAGGCCCAGAAGTGTGCGTGCGAAGCGCTGCTGGCTTTGGCAGGGGCCACTTCACCCCTGCGCCCAGTGGTGCAATTCCCCGGCTCACGCCTGGCTCTGTTTCTTGCGAGCCTGGGGCTGCAGCAGCCCACACCCACGTTTAGTCGCATCGTCTTCACGTCGTTCTCTGCGGGTTCATCTTAGCAAAGACACTGCTTGCCCGGGATGAAGAGGGCAGATTCGCGGCTGCCCTGGAATGGAGTGCAGACCCCCGGCCTACGGTTACGTCGTGTTCTCCGATCACCCCACACACACTCCCCTCCGCTCCAGCCCTGCCTAACTGCGCTCAGAGTGGGCCCTCCACACAGTTCCAGACGGATGCGAGCTCCGCCCCTGCCACGCTGGCCCCGTGGACTCCAGCCCAGCACTTTCAGAGGTGCCTCACTCAGAGCCCTGGGCTGAGCGGCGGACGGCTTGCTGCGTCTGTCCAGGCTTGTCCCCCGTTCGTTCCCCGTCTTGGCCATCAGATGGCACCACGGCTCCACAGGTCGCCCGGGAGGGCGTGCCAGGCTCTGGGAGGGGAGCCCCACCACCCTGCAGCCCCTCCTGAATCCTGTGCTGCATTCCCAGAGCCAGCTGCTCTGCGGGGAGTCTTCGCCTGGCTCAGCCCCCTGTGGGCCGGGGTTGCGATGGCCCCTGCCACCTGCCTGGCACACACGGCGCAGCCCCTGCCGCCTGCCTGGCACACACGGCGCAGCCCCTGCCGCCTGCCTGGCACACACGGCGCAGCCACTTCTGTGTGCTGAGGGGCTGGAGCCTTGGGCAGGGGCTGTGCCTTGACTGGGCGGGTGAGGACAGCGCGAGGAGTCTGGCCTTATCACTGAAACACCAGCTTTGAAGAATGTCTCAGAATCCCCCAAATCCAGGCTTCCTTCGCCTCCGTCTGCCCCAGCCCACTCCCTGCTGCTTTCCCGACTGGAACAGGAGACTCACATACCTGCTGAATAGTGGCCCCCAGTGCAGGTCCTGGCACCACAAGGGACAATGTGCCTGGAGGTCTCTGCCCAGGAAGCCGCGTTCTCCAAAACCTGTAGCGTTTCTTTTCAAAGCCACTTTGATTGACAAGCCTTTCTAGTAAACTTCAGCAAAAAGATCATTTAAAAAAAAGTATTTAATCAGCAAAGGAATGTATTTTTGTCAACTGGCCTTTCCTCCCTGAAGCAGGAAACCGGCAGTGCAGACGGGGAAAGAGTTGTCCCCAACCTGCCAGCCGTCACCACAGAACCCGATGGGGAGATGAGTCCCGACTGCCTGTGAGAGTGGGATGGGGTCGTGCTCCGCAAAGGGCCGCTGTTCCCTGTGCGAGCCACGCCGAGCATCTGCAGAGTCCGCGGGAGGCTGAATTCTTCCCAGGAAGCTGTGGGGTCAGATTCAGGGCCTGGTGCCACCGACAAGTCCTGCCCTGCATCTGGGGCCAGACCCAAGGCCCTAGACCGGGCCAGAGGCCAAAGAAACCTGGAAGTAACAATTGCCAGGCCTCAGAAAGAGGGTCCTTCTTTCTTGGTGAATTGTCCTGGGAAGAAAGTTGATGTTTCAGTCGTCGGAGGGCGAGGCACCAAAACCAGCCCCTGTCCTCCCCGGCACAGCCTTCCCCGAGGATCGTGCAGACACTGTGAGAGCCGGGATCTCTACTCTCTGTGTAAAGTGCACGCAGGTTCCTGCAGCTTATCAGACCGGCAACCCCCTCACACCAGAAAGCACAGCAAGAATGAGCTGAGCAGCTGCAGAGGGGGAGATGGACACGCTGGAAGCTCTGACTAGGCCAGGCAGAGGCAAGATGTGTAACCTAAACATTTGTACCCCGTAACGTGCTGAAATAAAAATAAAAATTTTAAAGTTAACATTAGATTCAGAGCCCAAGAATCGGCACACCACGCACTCAGCCCGCGGGATCTGGGGAGGGGCTCCCTGACCTCACCTCACGGGCAACAGATGTTGTCCTTGGTTAATTTTTATGGATTCATCACACACAATTTATTATTTTCTTCAGAGATTTATATTTTTAATCCATGCTGACCCTTGAGCTCTGTGAAACAAACACTTCCTTTTGTTTATTCTAAATTGCCCTGCTTTCGAGCGCCCCGAGTGTTCCTAAACTGAGTATTCTGGAAATTCTCCTGTCTATCCCCACACCCCAGTTTATTAGACTTGGGTCATGTTTGCTTTAGAGTCTCATCCACCCGTCCATAGGTATTTATTGAGCACTTACTATGTGCCCTCGACTAGGCTTCTCTACCGCTCTCCACCCGTTCGCTGACCTGCGAACATGGAATGGGTGTGTCGCTACTCTCTCTGCTCAAATGAGGGAACCCCGGGACCTCAGGGTGCCGCTGAGAGGCTGCCGTCTCATAGGAGGGGGGTGAGCATGAAGTTCACAGAGTTGGGCTCAAATTACTGCCTACCAGCCTGATGATCTGGGACAGCCCGATGAACTGCTCTGAGCCTTAGTCTCCTGATCTGTAGAATGGGGATAATATCACTTTGCTCAGAACATTGTTGAAGAAGTAAGTGAGAGAACATTTGCACGTGTCAGGGAAGTGGTTCGAGGTATGAACCCAGGCACCTGTTTGCAGGGACGTGCCCCTCCCACTGTAAGACAAGGCTGTAGAGACAGGACAGGGTCAGGAAGGCATCTCCTCACATGATGCAGATCGTGAGGAGGAAACAAAATTAACCCACTGCCCAGCTCAGCTTGCCCCTCCCACCCCCGTGGCCAAAGCCTTCCTCTTTTAGAGAACAGTCATGCAGACGTGCAGGGAACAGGGCTACCTTCAGGGCCACGAGAGGCCCGGCCCTGCTGGGATGTCAGATAATCGCCGCCTTTGTCTGGCTGCCATTTTACGAGGCTGAGGGAAGGTGCGTCAGACTCTCAGTGTTCCACCTCCCTGTGACCCAAGAGAGACTCTCCCTCTATCCCCGATGTGGCCGTGGAGGAGCGGGGGTGTATGTGGCGTGGCACATCCTCCCTGGGCAGGAGCCCAGCCCCGTGGTGCCAGGAGGGCACTTGCTCCTGCTGTCCCTGTGCCGGGACCTGCAGTGGCCACCTCGGGCCCTCGCTTGTTCTCCGCAGGCCTGCTAGTGGTGGCCTGTGCTGTGTGACAGGGAATCAAAGATTTGGAGCCTTCAAGAAGCCAGGTGTGGCAGGTGGGGGGGGCAGGAGGTCCCGAGGGAGAGAAGGGCCTCTCTCCTCCTGCCCCCACCCATCCCGTGAGGGGCTCCATCGGCCCTTTTCTCTAAGTCTGCTGCTTGGCCCAGCTGTTCCAGATCTCCCAGGCACACAGTGACCGCGTAGATTCCTGGGCCACCCAAGTTGGCCAGGTGACTGTACTCACTTTGAGAACCCCAAGACAAAATAATCGGTAAATCTCTCCCAGACCTAATGACGTAGAACCATGTGGCCAAGTGGAGACAGCAGCCCCTCCCCCACCTCACCTGCCCACCTGCGGAAGGATCAGGCCACGTCAGAGTCTGCTTAAAATAGTACCCTAAACTTTTGGACCCCTGTAATATTGTGGTATATATATATATATATATATATAGTATCATGGGGGGAATCCCACTTCTGGCACATAAAAAAAAACTTAAAACAAATATACACATATATATATAATCATCCCTACGGGAGCCACCTGTCATCAGTCATTTACACCCCAGTGGGCCGGAGATCCCGTCACTGTGAGCCAAGCACAGCCAGGAGGATGGGGGGAGGTCTGGAGGTGGGGGTGGGGGGACAGAGACCTGGGGATTTCTGAGGTTTCCACTGTGGCAGGTGCCAGATCAGAATCCGTCTTCCAAAACACGCACATGCCTGGTGGGACCTGCCCATCCCCCATCACGCGTTTGTTCCTGACCCTGTGACGCATCTGCAGTTGATGCGACCTGACCAAAGCCTTCCGCCTCCTTCCAGCAGAACGTGGGCTGGAAGCAGGTGCTTGCCCGTAGCGCTCCTGACACAGCCGTGACTCCGGAAGCTTCTCTCACAGGCTGGTTCTGTGTGACCTGCCACTCCCGTGCACAACCCCATTCATCTCTCATGTTTGGCGCTTCTGGGGGACACGTGGCTCCTTCAGACGCTCCAGGGGGACCCAGGAAACTGCGGACGGGGCTTTCTGAGGGCTGTGAGTACCCTCACTCAGGAAGGAGCAGGGCAGGCCCCAAAGCTGTCTTGTCCTGAATTTAGTGCTGATTCTGCTCTCTCTCTCTGTCTCTGAAGTTACTAGGCCTCCCTTTGCTGTCCTGTGGCTCTTTGGAAGTTTTGCAAAAATCTAATTCCCCTGTCTTCATTTATTTCATGCTGCCTTTCAGCCCTCTCTGCCTCCGGACACTTCCCCTGCGCCTTCCCCGCTCCCCGCCACTCACTGGCCCTGCGCTTCTGGGCTCACCCAGCCCTTTCTGGGGTGTGTCGGGGGTGTCTGGCTTGTTACGGGCTCCTCACAGCAGCTCTGCCTCCAGAGGCAGGACCACCAGCCATCCTGACGGGCAGGCGGGGGTCTGGTGGAGCTCATTCCCGTCCTGGGCACACTGTGGAGCAGGCCACAAAGGCTTGGCGAGTCAGGCATCCTTGTCCCTCCGCAGACAAGAGGAGGGAGGCTCCCTGAGGTGACAGGTTTGCTCCAGACCTCACCTGGGCTCGCCGATTCCAAGTCAGTGCGTGACAAAGACAAAGTTCAGTGTCCTTCCCACCCTAGGGGCCAGGACAGCAGAACCAGGATGAGAGGCTGAGACCCGAGTCTGCAGGTGGAGACTGGGGACCTGCAAGCTGCGCGGCGACGTGACCAACGTAGATGTCCCTGGGAGGGCACCTGGCAGGGTGTGCATGGTGAGCTGGAAGTGAGGACCAGGCCGCATCCAGGAGGCTGTTAGAGGATCCAGACGATTTGGCGACTTGCTGAAAACAGCCCCTGGAGCGAGGCTGGGTGAACTTTTCCAAGGGAGCACACTGTCCACCTGCTCAGGCATAGCATGGCAGGAGTAGCTCCATGGATGATTTTTAAGCGAATAAAAGTTGTATTCACCAGCGTCCCAAGGAGCGCCATGGTTCGTGGGGCGCCGCAGCAGCCCAGACCGCCACACCTTTGGCAGCTCACGCGGCAGGCCCCCCAGCCCCCGGCCGCCTGCCGCCTAACCCCAGGACAGTCCACAGCGCACAGACTCGTCCCGACTGGGGCTAATGGAGCAGCGTGTCCTAACGGTGGCAGGCAGGAGTGGGGACTGCTCTCTGCGCCAGCCTGAATCGGCAACAAGGGGCAGGGCCACCAGGGCCCCATCCGTGGCCGGGTGGAAAAGAACACCTCCGACGACGTCTCAAGGTTGGACTCCTTTTCTCTCCACTGATTTTCCCAAAAAGACCACATGGATCTGACCCCAGGCCAGCCTGCCCCTGCCCCTCAGCCCACCCACCTCTGTGTCCCCCACGCCCTCTCCCACCTCTGCTCGGTAAGGGCCCTACCCCGAGCTGTGGGCTCTGACCTGCAAAGCCCCCTCGCACGCACGAGTGCCTTCGATCTTCTCAACAGTCCTCAGGTAGACACATCATTCCCATTTTACAGGTAAAACCCTGAAGCTCAGAGGCTATCGCTTGCCCAAGTTCATAAAACTGCACAGCGACTTTGCCCCAGACAGGCTGTCCCTCCAGTTTCCCACGACGATGGTTGGCCCACCAACCACCCAGGGATTCTGCCAGGAGCCTGGGAGAGAAACCTTTGACGCGGGCTCTGCCCCACCTTCATCTCATCAGCTGCCAAATTCTGCCATTTCTGTCTCCTACATATTCCTCTCCACGCCCACCACGCCACGGCCCCCGAGTCACTGTGCTGTCTCCCCCAGAAGGACACGGTCTCTTCTCGGGTCCCCAACACCACTCCTGACCCATGTGTGTCCGCTGTCCAGTGTCGCTTCGGAAGTGAAAATCCGCACGTAACACTCCTCACGGGGTCCCTGTCATTCCCGTGGCTCCCAGGCACTTCACGGGTGACCCCTGCCTCCCTCCGTCTTCACCTTCTCCACACCCAGTTCTCCCCACCCCGGGCTCCAGATGCTCGGCCTTCCTCGAGTTCTTCACACACACTTCCTGCCGCAGGGTCTCGGACCTGCCATTGCCTCCACCTGGAACGTTCTTCCTTTCACTCCAACATCCCTTTGCTCGGTGAGCTCCCACTGGAGCTTCAGATCCCAGCTGAAATGTTGCTTCTTCAGAACAACCTTTCTTGAGTCCCCAGAGAAGGTCAGGTTATTCCATCATGCACATTCGTATTTCTTCACACTCCTCCTTCGTGACAAGCACCACAATCCTAATTAATTCCTATTTGTGTCGCTGTAACAGTTAGCTACGGGCACAACAATGCCGCATAATGTAGCACTTCAGAACCCGGTGACTTGAAACAGCACTCGCATATCCTTGCCTGTGGACTGGAGAGGTGTGTCATCAGGGCAGGGCCAGGTTGGCGAGTGGGCTTTGCGTCCCGCTACAGTGGCTCGGTCCCTGGGGTCACCCTCTTTCGGATGGCTGCTGCGGCGGTGGAGGGCGGAAGATGGCAGACAGACACGTGCAAGGCCTGGGCTTGGAGCAGGTGTGCCATCGTGTCTGTCCGTTCCACTGGCCAAGCCAAACTCAGGGCAAATACACCCAGTCCTTTCCTAGGACGAACTGCCAGTCACACGGCAAAGCGCAAGGACACAGGGAGGGACAAAGCATTAGAGTCAATGACGCAATCCACCACTGCAGGCATGGATCAAGTGCCACTTCTCCACGAAACAGGAAAAGCCCTGAGTGGGTAGTTTTCCACACTACGTAACAAATTACCACAAATTCAGTGACTTAAAAACAACAGATGTTTATCATCTCAGCCTCACGGGCCTGCAGTCAGGGCGCCGGCCGGCGGCTTCCCCATCTGCAGGCTGCGCTGCGGAAAGGCCCACGGGCAGCTCCCACAGGCTGTCGGCAGCATCTGCCTCCTTGCTGTTGTGGGGCGGAGGTTCCTGCCTTCCCGTCGGCTCTTGGCACAGGGCTGCTCTCACCTCCTGGAGGGGACCGCAGGACCACAGTTCATGGGCCCTTCTCACAGACTGTTGCCCAAGTGGCCATTTGCTCCTTCGAGGCCAACCAGTGAGCCAGATGGAGTCTGCCCAGAATGACCCCAGGAGGGCTGTCCCATCACTTTTCCGCACTCGGAAGACCAGGAGGAATTCAGGGGTCCCACCCACATGTCTGGGGCCCGGACCGCGAGGCCGAAGTATGGGGAGTGGGGAGTTGCTGGGGGTGCTCCAAGAACGTGCCCGCCCCCACAGCAAGGGAAAGAGAGGCCCGCACCTGTCTAGTTCAGCCAGGGCTCCGCTCCTGACACAGTGCCTCAGACAGCTCGGGTTCGGTGAATATTTGTTGACGGGATCAATGAATAAAGGAACACAGGTGACAACAGTGGACTCGGGACTTACGGCCGAGTCTTCCAGCTTGACCCTGACACTCTTCCATGGCCCAGCTGTCCTCTCTCCCCACCTGCTCAGGTCCCTTTTCAGCCCAGCCCCCCGCCCGGGTCCTGACTTCATTCCCAGCACTTCCCAACCGTAACCCCACGTGCGTCTCATCGCCACCGTCACTTTCCTCCTTTATTCCACCCTCATCGCGCCCCTTCCTCTCTGTGTCCCTCTGCTTCCACTGCTCCTGTGCCGCGCAGGGCGCCAAGCTCTCAGACAGGCGGAGAAACAAGGCCCACCGTCTCCACCAGCGCGTGCAAGCTCTCACACAACACCTTTGTATGAGTGAACGACTGAAAGAATGAACAGAAGACTTTTCCAGAAATAACAGGACATCCTATTATCTTGGATGTGTCTGTCCTTCAGAGGATCTGGAGGTGAAAGTGCCAAATATGAGCAGATAGACCTGGAGCAGGTCTCTGCTGGCCTGACGGAACAGGAAAGTCATTCTGTCCATGTAAACTTTGGGGAGTGTGTGCGCCTGCGTGTGCATATGTGCATGTGTGTGCACATGCATGTGTCCTGTGCGCACTCGTGCTTGAGCATGTGTGCCCATGTGTGAGTGTGTGTGCATGTGTGAGTGTGCACATGTATACCCTGTGTGTGTGCATGTGTGTGTGCACGTGTGTGTGTGCATGTGCTGGCACAAAGTGCTAGTTATGACAGGAGTTCAATTCCCACATGTTTAAAAATTCGGAACTCTTTTCCTCTGAGCCTCTTTAACTTAAAATTCTAATTTATGTTTCTGTTAGACGTTTTGCACAAAATGTGGGTGTCACACTCAAAAACCATTCACTTCTCCACCCCACCCCCGCATACTACATGCCCTTCACTCCCACCCTCCAAGTAGAATGACAAGACCAGACTGTAAGGCTTATTTTCATGTGTCAACTTGACAGGCCATGGAGTCAAACATTCCGGGTGTTTCTGTGGAGGTGTTTTTTGATGAGAGTAATATTTAAATAAGTACGCTGTGTAAAGCAGATTGTTCTGTATAAAGTGGATGGGATTATTCAACCAGTTGAAAATCTGAATAGAATAAACTCGCTGACCCACTACCGCCCCATCACGTAGGAGAGGATTCTTCCTGCCTGATGGCCTTGCAGTTGGGACACTGGTTCTTCCAGGAGTCCTGAGCCTGCACCCTCAGCCTGGACCTAAAGACTCAGCTCCAGGTCCCCAGCTTGCCAACTGCAGACCCTGGGACTTGCCGGCCTCCACAGTCACACGAGCCAGCTCTTTATGACAGACCCCCTACCCCCAGGTATGTATGGTTAGGGTTAGGGTCAGGGTCAGGGTCAGGGTCAGGAGGTGCGTGTCCCGTCAGTGCTGTTTCTCTGGAGAGCACTGACTAATGCAATGACCTTCCGAGCTTGTGGTGACTCAAAGCTTGGAGTGCGTGAAACAGGACGAATGACTGGGTTTGTGAGTCACATCCTGGGCGAGGGATAGCCCCGCTGGGCGAGTCAGCACCGTCACAATCTGGCCCTGCCCAGTGTGTGCTGCCATCGGGCGCTCGAGCTCGAGTGTGCCCGCCGCGGGGCTGGCTGCCGCGCGGGCGCGAGGCGCTTCTGTGAGGCTGCGCTGCTGGAGCTCCTCGCGCCGGCTTGTCTCTGCGCGTGTCAGACGACAGCCTTGGGAAGGGAGAGTTCTGGAAGAGAGAAAAGCCTTGGCGACCTGAAGCCGTCCGCTCTAGCAGCAGGTCCTGGTGCCATGGCCGTGCGCAGACACGCACGGACGCTGGGAAGAGGGTCCTCCTCCCGCTCTGGGCCCCAGCTGGGCCACGGCTGAGCTGAGCCTGGCCTACAGAGGAAGACACTCGACCTTACAGTGTGTTTCAGTGACCTGGTGCTGCATGAAAATACGCAATGGCTTGTGGAAGAAAGAACTTCCCTGAGGCTGCGGGTGTCAGAAAAGGCCATGTTTTCTGTGCCCTGGAATGTGACTCACCCGGGCCTCTGACCGCACACACGACAACTGGGAGTCCTATACTGATCCGAAGTGAGCATCTATTTTCTGCCTTTGGCTTCATTTCCAGATCAAAGATTGTTCTCTTTAGCAGAAAAGATATTCTGATTAAGATTTGGCTCTGAGCTCTCTACGTCAGAGGTGGAGCAGCGAGAGGAGCGTCACACTGAAAACGGTGGGCCCAGGTTCTGGGCCAGCCTTTCCAGAACTGGCCAGCGCCTGGACCCTCACAAAGCACCTACACTCTCTGAGACTCTTACTCTTCTGCAGAACGAGGCTTTTAGAGTGTGCGTGAATTAAGGTTTATTAGGCCAAGCTGTTGTAACAAAGATACACAAAATACAATGGCTTAAATAAGTTAGAAGTTTATGCCTCTTTCTCACAAAATCTGAAAGCAAGTGGCTCGGGAGTGGTAGGTCAGCTCTCCCGCAAAAGGTCCAGGAAGCCAGGCTAGTGGGTCAACGTGATTTCCACCTCTGGGTCCCAGGCAGCAGAAACCAGGAGAACAAAGGCCCAGGGCTTTCCTCTTTAAAGAGATCTCCTAAGAATTGCATACCACATTCTCTGGCATCCACTGCCAGTGGCATAGCCACTTTGCCACCTAGGTGCGAAAAAAGGTGGGGAAATTCAGTTTGCCATTGGGTGGTCGTATATCCAGCTAAGCCAGGAGTTGTGGAAGAGGAGAGAAAGTTCTATTAGTAAACAGGAAAAGAGAAGAATGAATATGGGAAGAGATTCTACTACTGACAAAGTGATCTTCAAAGTCCTTTTGGCTCCTAAGAGAAAAAGAGACCATTACACAATCCTCCCTAAGCACTGGCTCCGTGCTGCTGTCATTCTGTACTCCAAATGCCCGTTTGCTGCTTGACACGTTTCGCAATCCTCCGCTCACTGTGGTCCCGGATCTCTCTGACATCACGGGGACTGGTCCGGCTAAGTGCCTTTCCCTCCATTTTTTTTATGATCACTCTTAAAATCCAAGCTCATTAGCGGTTTTCTGGGAAGTTATGCTGTTTCTTCGCTTTTCTTTCCCTTGTCATTGCAATCGTTCCTGGCTATTGGTTGCACTTTCACAAGCCACAGAATCTCCTAGGTTATTGTCAGAGTTTCTGAGAGAGGAGACAAGCGTCTGGCATTTACATAGCAATGCCCGGCACCCTCTTCCTTGAATTGCCCCGGAGGGTCCCGGCCTCGGTCACTCGCCATCCTTTCAGAAGCGGCAGCCGGCGCCCGGGGCTGGTGTTCAGCAGATAGGCTATTGGTCCGCTAACGCTTTGTCAGGCTAAGAATGGAATTTCAGCACTTTAATACTTCACCTGAAAATGACCGTGGTGGGCTCCGTGTTCCCAGGGTTTTGCTGCTGTTTCTCTCCACTAGCCTAGGCGCTCAGAGCACTCTGAGGCGTGGCCCAGCCTCGCTCAGCAGACGCGGCAGCCCAGCCAGCACTGAGGACGCCCCGGCTGCAGCTCTGCAGTGGCTGCCCTGACCCCGAGCCACCTCCCCCTCCGTATTCTGGGATTCTAGTGCTCATGATGACAATTGTTGTCCAGGCAAGACAGGAACCTGGCCTGAGTGGAAGAAGAGAGAGAACAAAGTGTGCAGAGCCCAGGGACGGGGCGGGGCGGGGGGACCAGGAGAAAGTGCCAGAGAGCAGATCTTGGCTGCGGCTACCCCGCCACAGGCAGGGCCGTGGCTGACAAGCTCCCCGAGCCGAGACCGAGGGCAGCAGAGGTGGGGAGTCCAGCCAGCTGGCTGCGCGGCTTTGGGAAGCAAGAGCGCTCGGACGACGGGTCCTCAGGCGTGCCCTTTGGGGCGCAGAAAGCAGACATGGATTCCATCAGCCAGGCCTCTCGAGACGGCGGCGGCCTCTGGTGAGCAGATGCAGGGGAGTGAATGAGGCACTCGGGCTTCGGTCTGCAGGGTGTAGGTGAAGAACACAGCCAGCCGGGGACAGAGTGGCCGGAACCACAGGCCCATGTGCGCAGCTCGGCACACGGTGAGAGGGCAAGAGATCTGGCCAGCTTTGCCAGGCTTCGTGGAGGTCAGTGTTGGGCTGAATCTTTGCCCTGCACCATGTGCTCTCAGCCGTGCACGTTTTCCGGGTGAGGTGAGCAAGGTGGGTGGGGGCTGAAACAGAAAGGAACGTGCGGGGGAGCTGTGCCATCGCTCTGAACGAACGCTAGTGACGTTGAACTGACCCTGGAGCTACGCTGGTTTGAATTCTGTTCAGGCCAAGAACAAATGTGTGCAGCGGTTTACATCAGAACACGGACTGGAAATACTTCTCTCGCTTCAGGATTTCAAGCCAGCCACAGTCAGTTCCAGGTTTAGCAGGAGAAGGGGAGGGTCAAGACAGTAATAGTGTGGATCTAATGCAGTGTTTATCTCTGCAGGAAGAATAAGCTCTTCCCTCAAAATGTCTTTCATTTAAAGTGCTCTTCAAGTCTGCTGAGACCCAAGGCCATGCTGTCGCCTCCTCTGCCACTTGAGAAAAAGGGGAGGCAGGGATCTCCCCGTCCTAGGGAATAGGGGAGCCCTGCAAAACTGCCCAGGAAGACTGGGGCATCGGAGAGAAAGTCTGGGGCCAAAACAGGACATTTATAGGCATGATTCTAGGAGGGCTGCCTTCCCAGGCTCTCCCGCCCACTCTCAGAGTGGGCAAGTCCCATTCCCAACGTGATAGACCCTACACTTTTCTCGCCTATCCTGGGGCTCCTCAAAGCTCGGGAAAAGCTCACAACACACTCTGTGTCTTGGGGGATCAGAGATACCATCTGGTTTCCCAGAAGTCAGGATGGACCTGCAGGAATACAAGCAAATCCCACTGTGAGCTTTTCTCATCCCCCACAAACATTAAATAGGCGAAACCAGATTCGATGTTTCTTAATTGTCCACCTTGGAGAAAAGTACGTTCAGAGTATGCTCCAAAAGGACAGTCCTGCTGTGTTATGTCTGTGGGACGCGCGGATGAAGGCAAGAAGCTGTCCTACCTGTGTGTGTCTTGGTGTGACAACCGAGCAGGGGTCATGGGCTGATCAGCTGTGAATTTGAAGCCTTCCTTGGGACTCCTAAGCAGTGTGAATTTATTCCATAAATCTTGGGCACAAGAAACAACCTGTTTCTTTATTTCTCTAAATGAGCTTAAACCTGGCTTAGCCTCCTAGGTCAGTTTCAATTTCTTTGGGGTCATAAAAAACATCCTGGGGTTTACATAAAACGGGAAACTTGGGGCAGGACCTGCTGTCTCCAAGACCCTGTTGCCACCACGTGAATGCCCAGGGGGTGCGCTGTGGCTCCAGGCATGCCCCCCCCCCGCGCCCAGAAGGCAGGTGGCGCTTCCTGCTCAAGCCCCAGACACCGCCACACTCACCCCTAAGGTCCAGCCACCTCCAGCCCACTGAGCGGAGCGGAGCTCACACAGGTCCTCGCTCCTAGGAGCCAGCGCCCCTCCAGCCCCACCTCAGGCATCCAGCTCTTCCTTGGGTGGATCACCCCTCTCCTTCCACCCGAAACGTCCTCCCACTCCGGGATAAACCAGCTCTGCACTGAACAAGCCTACACTTGTTTCTGCCCGGGGCAAGGCAAGTCCAGCTCTCGGCACACAGAGCCCTGGTATCCTTGGGAGGAGGAGACACTGCTCCTGCCTGCAGACGGCTCAAGCCTGGAAGCAGGGGGGAAGGCATTCCTCAGCCAGGCTGTGCTGCACGGCCTGCCCGGCAGGGGTCTCGGCTCCTTGCACAAGGGTGGGGCGGCCGCTCCCCTTCCTTGCTCCCTCGGCACATGCAGGGTGGAGGTCGGGTGCAGTTGGGCTCCCTCCCCGAGCCCTGGGACTGTGTCCACAGGGAAGAAACTGCAGTTGCTAAGTCACACAGAGGCACCCGTGGGCCGGGACAGCCCTGCACCCACGATCCGCAAGTCCTCAGGCATCAGGGTGACTTGGGAGCATCGCCCGGTGCCCTGTCAGGGTCACACTGAGCCCAAGAGCAACAGGAGGAAGGGAGAGGATGGGAAGGGGCCTGCCCAGGCTGGGAACTGCCGGCCAGACGTCACGGCCCCATGCCTGAGGGATGTGGCCCAGCTCGGCCAGTCCCTGCGGCAGATGGAGCCAGACCAACACTGGGAACTTCTCCGCGGGCTCAGGCTCTTTCTGGAAACCCTCTGCTCCAGCGGGGCGACCTGCTCGGCTTACTGGAAAACACTGCAGCGCTGAGACACCTGGGTGGCTTCTTGGCCGTGGGAATACGGCTCACAGTCTCTGGTCCTCAGTGTCCCCTTTACGAGAAGACCAAGTCCTGCTTGGGGCGGTGAGACGATCCCATTAGACGAGATGGAGAAAACTGACAGGAAAAGCACTGAGATGCCACAGACACAACAGAGGAGGCAGAAGGAGAAGCGTGGTGGTCGGGGCCCTTCCCTGCACCGGTTGGGCCCGCGCTCCTTCGAGGCACCCTGTGCAGACGCGACGCGTGGGCGTCTGCAGGGACGCCGGGAAACCGCAGAAACTAGTTTCGCCACAGAACCAAATGTCTCCTGTTCTGGCTGGACGGGGGATAGATGACCTTCCCAGTCTTTCCAAACTCCCAACCGCAGCCTCCAGGAATTGGAAGAGAACGGGGCGGGTCTTGGGGCCATCCTTGTGCTCACCCCTCTGAGCCGCCCAGAGGCAGCAGCGCAGGGGGACTGGCCCCCTCTGGAAGTTGTCTGTGCTCCCAGCCACATCCCCACATGTCCGGCTCTGGGGGAGAAGAGGAATTGGGGTGGGGGACATTGGCACAGGGGTCAGAGGCAGGTGTGGAGGACAGTGGGCCGTGGTCCCCCTGCCAGAACAGACCCAGACTCTAAAAGTAGTTTCATGATGTAAACCCCAGAACAAAGGCTTCTTTGGCTCCAGGAGTAAAAGTTCTCAGTTTGGAATTCGACCGAAGACTTTGTTACAAATACCTTGCATGACAGAACCTATTAATATCTCCGCTAATTACTCCCAGCTTTGTGATCTCCGTGGCAGACATTCTAGCCAGGTCAACCAAGGGCAGTGAGCTTGCCTTATCAGGGGCCTCCGAGTCCCTATAAACTGGGTCCCGGTGGCTTTTCCCCAGCTCAGGAGCCCCACTGCTGGGACTGGGCCTTAGGTCTCTGCACCCTTTTGGATTCTCTGGGCCCGTGGTGTTGTGGGGCAAAGGAGAGAATGAAGGAGGTGGCACAAAGAGAAAGGCCTTTTATCGAGGCTTAAAATGAGGCAGACGCTCCGAGAGCTAGCATGTTTTGGCTGGACGCAAGACGGAGCTGCGGAAAGCTTTGCAAGTTGGATCAATCACAGTCTCCTCTGGCTTTTATTAGTGAAGCTCCAGGCTCCTGGAGTGGGGGGGGCGGGGGGGGCGTGGAGGTGGGGGGTGGGGGCGGGGGTAGACAGTCAAGCTCTCCATTCCCCCCAGATCCTCACAGAAATTGAGAATTCGGAAAATGGCGGCAACAGTGCTTGGCCCGCAGTGGTGGCCTCACAGAAGACTGCAGAGAGAAGGCAGCTTCCAATCTGTATCTGCAAGGGCCTCCCTAGATGTAAACATATTATTAAAATAAATAGGGACCATCTCCTCCGTGCACCCAGAAGGGGCTCTGCAACGGGGAGCTGTCTACACCTGTGCCCAGCAAGCCGCTGCCACAGCTGGGACCAGGGAGGGCCAGGAACTTTATTAAAAATTGGGGAGCATTCCCAGATTCGAGGGGGAACCAGACCATTCCCATCTGCACATAGGCCCAGTGGGAAGCTACAAACAAAAAGAGCAGAATAAATGCTCAACCTGGCTAAGACGTATTTCTTTAAAATGATTGGAAATTCTTTCAGATCTTATTGCTGGTGTTTTTTACTTGATTTCTTTTGTTAATGACTTATTTGTAATGCATGAGTGTAATCATTCATCACAAAGGATTTTTTAAAGTTTTATTTAATTTTTAACTGACAAATAACAATCGTAGCTATTTATGGGGTGCAATGTGATGTTTTGATACATGTATACATTGTGGAAAGATCAAATAAGGCTAATTAACATGTAAATCACCTCAAATACTTACCAGGTTCTTTTGTGGTGAGAATATTTAAAGTCTATTTTTAAGCTATTTCTAAATATACATGATAATTAACTGTAATCACTATGTTCTGTCCTAGGTCACCATAACCTGTTCCTCCCATCTCACTGAACCTTTGTTCCCATCACCGACATCGCCCCTTTGCCGCCCACGCCAGCCCGCCCTCCCAGCCCTGGTCACCACCATCTTCCTCCCTCCTGCTGAGCGTGACTCCCGTAGGCACTACGCATAGGTGACAGCAGGTGGCATTTGTCTGTCTGTGTCAGGCTCATTTCTCGTAGCATAATATCCTCCTGGTCTACTCATGTTATCACAAAGGACAGAATTTCCTGCCTTTTAAAGGCTCACCAAGAAGTTTAAGAGAAACTGGTATATTCCAGCTTCTGTGCTGGGTGCCTGGGATTCGATTTGATGGATTGGAAAACTGCCAAGATTTCCTGTCCTTGTGGGGCTTACAGTCTACTGGATCAGCGCCCGCAGCAGTCAGGCCTAAGGAAGCCCATCGAGTCTCCCGCCAGGTAGGGACACAGCGTGACGGCACCACCTGTGAGAAAGCCGGCCGCCAGACACCAAGTCCGCTGGCACCTTGACCTTGGACTTCCCAGCCTCCAGAACCATGAGAAATACGCCTCCCAAGTCTACTGTATTTTGTTACAGCAGCCTAAGTGGCCTAAGAGGTTTGAGGTGGGTGCAGTGGATCTGCAGAGGGCACCAGGAGATGCTGTGTTGGTCTGTGGTGGTTTATTTTGCTTGAGGGCTAGACTTTTTTTGTTTTGGAGGATTGGCATCTGAAGATGGTGACTAGGGGTATAGTTCTTTAAAATGTGATTTTTTTTCCACTTGTTTTGTTCTTAATAAATTACATCTTGGACGCTAACTAAAAGCTCCTTTTGGCTAAAAAAAATACCCTGACGATCTATCCTGAGTTATTTGGCAATGTCAAGAAGATGAGCGCACAAGCTGCTGTCACCAGTTCAAGCCAGAGCTCACGAACAACCTGCAAGTGACCTCAGGAGCCTCATGGTGCACGCCACGGTCTCTTCCTCCTTGCCAGTTCCCCATTGGTCCCTGTGAGGCATTTACTCTTGGGTGACAGCCCCAGAGAGAGATGTCTCTTCTCGTGGGTAATGACACTTCCCTGGGGATGGGGCTGTGTCTTGGCACCCACTCCCCGAGTTCATATCTGTAGGGAAGCCACTGGAGGGGAGGTCTGCACGGAGCCAAACGCTCTAGTTACTGGCGTGCAGTGACGCTCCTCCTACCGAGACGTGGCAACCAAGCCTGCAGGGACACACAGCCCCAGGTTTCTGCCCGGCCTGGGGAACAGCTGCTTCAGAGACAGTCCTGCCCTATGCTCCTGAGGCTACAGCTAAGACCCCCTAGTCAAAGCCACCATTAGCACCAGCCTCCTTCCCTCACCCACTGGCAGCCTCACCTTTCAACCTTCCAAACGTGCCTCTCCTGTGAGTCTCAGAACTCAGCTTCGAGGCACAACGTTGAGCCAGGGGAGTTCAGCTGCCCAAAAGAGCCCCACTAGGGCAGGCCGGGTGGGGACTTGCCTGTGAACGTGGGCAGAGGAGGGCAGGGGACACAACGACTTCCAGCCCACGGTGCCATCTGTCTCTCCACCTCCTGGATACCTGGATGTGGCTTTTCCATTTACCTGCTGGTGGAAATCAGTCCCAAGCATAGAACTGGCAGGGTTCCTAAAAGCTGTTACTGCTCACCCTTCACCATCCTATAACCTTCCCTAACGTGACTCCTTACCAAAGCCACACAGACACGTTTCATCCCCTCTCTCCTTCCTTTTTTCCTTCTTTTCTTCCCTTCTTCCCTCTTGCCTTGCTCTTCCCCCGGCAGAGGGGTTTTGGAGGGGCACCTGCATCCCAGCCTGACTTTGTTTACACAGAGGAATTATTCTCAAGGCCACGATTTTCCCAGCAACAATGTAATTATGAAATATTACCCAAACACATCGGGTATTATTGAATGTGCCATTTCTGGATCCTGGCCAAGGGCTTTGGCAGAAAAGGGACTCAGAGGAGGAAAAGAGGGAGGGAGACGAATTATGAACATGTCCCCCATTCAGTCCTGCTGTTGAATTAAACCACATGTAAGCCCTAGCAGAGCACAGCAGAGAGGAGCAGTCCGAAGCACATGCTTCAGAGCAGAGGTCTTGTTGCCAGGATTGTGGAAATTAGCAGCTGAAACAGTTGGACACGGAGTCGCGGGCATGTGGAAGTGATTAGGGACCGTTGCCTGTGCGGTGAGAGTGAGTAACCAGCACCTCGCTGCTGGCCCCTTGGAGACGGGACCGGAGCAAACACGGAGCTGAGCTCAGTAACGAAACCAGGGCGCTGAGGACCCTGGTCGGCAGAGGGGACATTTATCCTTGGAAAGCAGTGGCAGTTAATGACATGACACATTCCTCAGTGACAAACCTTAGAGGGACAGTGTGCAGAAACCTCATCCTCGAGGTTGTAAGGGTCTCTCCCGGGGGCTAAGAGAAGCCTCTGGCTCTTTTCCTGCCTCAAGTACCAAGCCGTAGCAAAGAAGCGCCCCAGAGGTAGGGGGTGTCCAGTCCTCCTGTAGTTCATTCACTCATTCGCTTGTTCATTTATTCACAAATGTATTCAAGCAGTGTTTGCTGAGCACCTACTATGAGCACCTGCTGCGGGCAGTACAAAGGCAGTAAAAAGATCTGAAACGATGCGCTGCCCAGCGAAAGCAGGAAACCTACACTTACAACAAGCTCAGTTAACAGCACAAGACCTGACACAGGCGCGGACGTGCAAGTGGCGGAGGAATGGCATGGCGAGAAACGTTCAGGCGCGTCGCGGGGAGGTGCTGCTGTTGCGGGACCCCGGGCAGGGCTGGGGGACGCCGGGCAGGGCTGGGGGACGCCGGGCAGGGCTGCGGTCTGAGCTGGGCTCTGGACGGGCAGACAGGAAGGCGGGGCGCTCCAGGTGAGACAGGACAGCGCCCCAGGGCTGGAGAGCTTCTTCCTCTTTAGCTCCATGCGTGCGTAAGAGCCAGGCGAGGGCCCTGCCGTCAACAGCGGCCGATCGGGTGGCGTGGCGCTAATGAAAGTGTTGGGAAGGACGGCCCGCGCTCAGCGCGCTTCAGAGTAGTTGGGAGACAAGTTCAGGACTGGTCACGCGGTCCCTGCACAAGGGAGGTGCTGACCCCTCCAACATGCCCAGGGCCCCCTCTCTTCGCCGTGGTGGTTGTGGCACTGAGCTTCCCCCCATGGAGTGCAACCACCAAGGGCACTGGAGCCTGAGACAGAGATGCTTTGTCTCTCAGCCTGCGCCTGACCTTCTGCCAAGGCCAACTGTAATGGGACCCATCCTCCTCTTCCTCCCACTGGGCTGCCGTCTGCACTGCACCCGGACCCACTCCACCAGGGTGCCCAGTGCCCTGGACTTGAAAAGCCAGGAAGACAGCCCTGTCCTTGAGCCGGCTGCCGCCCCGGTCAGCTGCAGCGAGGAAGCCACAGCCACACAGGCCCAGAGCCGCGGGAAGGGCTGGGCTGTGCCCTCGTAGTCTCAGTCACCCAGCTTCCTCTCCCATGCGCCGTGCAGGATGTCACTGCCCAGACGTGTGGGTTGCCCCATGACAAACAGGAAAGTGAGGTATACTGTCCTTTGCTCCCTTAACCGCCCTCTCCGTCCTGCCATGCCTCGCATTCTTTCCACTCCCTGTGTAGGTGCTTGGGCTGCGCCACCTTGCCCCAGCCGCTAGCGGGTCCCAAGTGATTCGGGCACCTGCCTCATCTGCCCCTGCGGAGGAAGGAGAGGCCGCAGGGGTGGGTGGAGCAAGGACGTTAGAGCCAACCTCCTCTCGGGGTTACAGTTGGATTTTTTTCTTC
>VBSM01000500.1:9921394-9940427 GCA_008086735.1 Cheirogaleus medius
AAAAGGGAATTGGCTAGAAGCTCTGTGTGGAGGCCTGGAATTAATCTTGAAATTGAGAAGCAGACAGAGGGATGGAGCACATGCCAAGCTAGCTAAGGGGGGTGATCAGGAGCCTGGGGCAATCACTCATTTCTTTCTCGGGGATCATGTCTGGGGAAGAATATCTTAGTTTTCATTGGCTGCCTCTCCGGAAGCTCCTGCCTGTGTCTGATTACAGCCCCACTGCCCAGTCACACTGCAGGCCGCTCATTGCAAAACTCCGATGAGCAGGCGCCAGGGTTTCTGACTGTGCATCTGCATCCACCTCATGGCTACGTCTCTGAGTTGTCTCCAGCGTTTCTTAACATGCTACTCAAATAGTCTTCCTTCAGAGGGATTACAGATATTCCTCAACGAATTGTTGAATGAGATTAGCCAAGGAAACCTGACTGGCATTTCAGTTCAGATTTAATAACTGGAGTCATTCTCGTGGAATTACTGAAGAGGAAACATCTTAAGTCTTGCTTTTATTTCCAGCCAGACTTAATCTGTGACCTTACATCTAAGTCAGGAGTATATCCTGCATGTTCCCTAATGATGCATTCTGCACCAACATGATTCTCATTTTCACCACCCAAGCTGGCATTGTTGGAAGCTTGAAGACCTCAGAACCAGGGAAGCTGATGGTATAATCCTCAGTCCAAGGCCAAAGACCTGAGAACCTGCAGGGTCACTGGTGTGAGTCCTGGAATCCAAAGGCTAGGGAGCCTGGAGTTCTGATGCCCAAGGGCAGGAGGAGGAGAGTGTCCTGGCTCAGAGAGGGTGGGGGAATCCTTTTCTCTCATTTGTTGTTCGATCTGGAGCCCATGAACTCACATGGCGACCCCCTCGTCTGGAAACACTCTCGCAGACACGCCCAGAAGCAAGGCTTCCGCAGTTCTGCCAGTTCTGTAGGTATGCCTACATCAGTCACACGGGCACCTAAAATTAACCACCACGCAGGGTCAGATGTGGAGCTACAGCCATTAAATTTGTGTCATTACAGTTTGTTATCCCCAAATGGACAAAATTGTAAAATATCCCTCAAATCTACCTACACATCTGCTTTATGCAAGGGCTCATGGCTCCTTTCCATGGCTATTCCAGCAATGCTGCATCTGGCCTTTCCACCTCTCATTTCTAGCTCTCCACTCTGCTCACTGTACTGCAGCCACAGTTACCTTTTAAGTTATAATTCTGATCATTTTGCTTCCCTTCTAGTTCCCCATACCTACAGGATAAAGTCCAGATTCTTACAGACCCTTCAAAACTTGATTTAAGCATCAGGTACTCCAATAATCTTCCCCTGACTTCCTTGGGTAGAATGGACAACTTTTTCCTTTGCCTCTGCAATATTTTGTATCTTTTTAAATTATAGTAGCTATCACATTTTATGGCATTTATTTATTTATCTACCTGGTTGACTGATTCTTCTAGACTGCAGCCCCCTTGAGGGCAGATCCTGTATCTTCTGCCTATCACTACTCTTAGGACACTATGAGTGTGAGCAATGTCTAACTCGCCTGTTCATTAATAGCCTTGTATGACTCTATCTCAGACTAATTCCTCCTTGTCCCTTAAGATGTTCTTCTCATCCCCACCATTGAACTTTGCCTCTGTTCTTCCCCTTGCTTGAAATATACTCTAGTCTTTTTCATTTCCCCTTTTCTTTGTTAAACATTTTTAGAAGCAATCATTGCAAGGCATCAGTCCCTGAGGGAAGAATTCTGCCATTGTTGTTTCTGCTGACTCTTGCTCACAGTGGCTTGTTTCCTTGTGCAGTTTGTGACTTTGGATTATGAACTCTAAGGCACTACCAGTCAATAATCCCTTTAAGTTAATTTTGTAGCTTGGAGTTTCCTATATGATGCAGGTAGTATAAATTCAAACCCCAAGCCCATGTTAGGGTAAGTGTCTTAGTCTGTGTGTGCTGCTACAGCAAAATACCTGAGACTGTGTAGTTTATAAAGAACAGACATTTATTTCTCACAACTGTAGAGGCTGGAAAGTCCAAGGCCAGTGCACCAGGGCTTGGTTGTCTGGTGAGGCTGCCTGCAGAAGGGCGGACGCTGTGTCCCCACCTGGCAGAATACCTGAGAAGCAAGGCAGCCAGATGCTGACTGCAGCCTCCTTTATAAGGCCCTTAACCCCGCTCATGAGGGAGGGTCCTCATGGCCAAATTACCCCTTAAAGGCCCCACCTAATATCATCACCTTGGCAATACCTGAATTTTAGAGGGGACACATTCAAACCACAGCAGCAGGCCTAACTATAGTAACAAATTCTCATTTCTTTTTTCACCAGAATAACCTGATAAAACAGGCTTCCCCTCTGTCTTCTTTTGCTAGGGGCCTTATTTCTCCTGGTCCATGCTCTCTCTTGGAATCCTGTTTTATGTATAGAAGGATTGTATTAGTTCAATCTTCTCACCTTGTATGGGTCCAAGTTCAGAAGATCCACAAAGGGTATTAAACTCAGATATTGGCAAAGTATGGATTGACAAAACCCAGAGGTCAAATGCAGGTCGCCCTGAGTCCAGGGCTCCTACATTCTTTTGCTTACATATTGTCTGGGGCTGCATTCCTGCCACAAAGCATAGCTGAGTAGTTTCAACAGAGACCACCCAGGCTTGTAAAGCCAAAAATATTTACTACCTGGCCCTTTACACAGAACGTTTGCCAACCCCGCTCTAGGCAGCCAGGAGTACCAACAGCACTAGCAATTCTCTCTTTGCTTTTAGCCCCTAGGAATTACTCTCACCTTTCTGCAAACTCAGTGATGCATGTCAAAAGAATTTTGTATCCAGCAAGTTTAGCCATATGGCATGGAGAGAATTTTAGGACGTCTAGCCACCACATTGCCAGAAAGCAAAGTTGGCCTTTTCTTTCTTTTAGCTCCTCAAAATCCTGATCGACTTATGGTGTCTGAATCAGAAACACTCTCCTTTAGAACGCCTTCCCCAGTGATTTCAGCTCATGGTATCAAACACATACGCAAGGTTTTAGTGCCCTTGTCACCTATAATCCATGGTTCAGCAACTCCGTGCAGGAAGGTGTGTGTGCGACTGCTCTCCAGCTAAGCAGGTGCTTATTCTCTTTTGCAAGGTCATCAGAACCTTAAGGACATGGTTTATCATTTAGATGAAGACTTAGGATTGTCTACTAGAGAGTTGAGACACCCCTAAGATGCCACCAGGCACTAAATCTGGTGCTTTAGAAGAGAAAGCTTGGCCTCACCATGGCAATTGAAAATGCAGCAGGGGCAATGGCGAGTGTTCAGGCTTTGGGTTTAGACACAACTGGGTTCAAATCCCAGTTTAGCTCATCACATATTAGCTGTATGACCTACCTGAGGCAGTTACTTAATCCTTCTGATTTCAGGCAGCTTCATCTAGAAAATTAAGAGTCACTCACACCTCTCTTGGACAGTGGAGAGACTTAGAGAGAATGTAAGCACAGCACATGGTGCAAGTAGGCAATCAGTGGGCCCTTATCATGTTGTTACGGAAACAACTTGTTTATTAATGATCTCGAGACCACACTTGAAATAGCTTTGATGGTTCCAATATTCTATGCATCCCAGCTGGAATTTGGTCTGCATTTGTATCCAAGTGCGTGAAACTTGGACAAGAAGCACCGGCGACACAGAAAGTGAGGAATTGGCGGGGATGCACGTCTAGGCCTTACAAAAGAGCAGATTTCCAGCACTTTAGGTCTGACGGCAGAAATTATGCGGGGCTAGAATACAAATGGGCCAAACGACCCAGCCAATCTAATCAACAGAAATGTTTACTGAGTTACAACTCCATTAGCTGTCAGAAATTGGTTGCCTGCTCCTGCTACAGACAACACATCTTGGTTCTGTCTTTGGCATCGGCTTCCTTGACACCTTTGCCAGTCTCTTGCCCCACTGTGCCCAGCAGGCCCAAGCTTTGTCAGCTCGTCTTGTTCTTCAGGGAGAACAAATTTATTTGGCTTTTCCCTCTCTTGGCATTTGTGACAGAGGACCGGGGCCAAAGGCAGGAATTGAAGAGGGAAACGGGGCGGCCTGAAGTTGCACCACCTCCCTCCAGACTGGCTCAGACCTACACCTTCGGCACTCGTTCCAGGCAGACAGAAGCTTGATCCACGGCCCTGGCAATGGGTTGAACTGGGAATAGCAGGGGAGGAGGTCCCAGAGTCATTTACGGCCCCAGCCACAGAGGAGGCAAAGGGAGTTTGCTGGCGAGTGAGCCCGTTCCTCCAGCATGGGGTCTTGAGTCCTCTGGTAGCTCTGGTCACACACTCGCTGCTTTGACCTCTCCACGGCCTGCCCTGTGCCTGCCCACCTGCAGATCACTGCCCTCGCCCGTTCCCCACTGCCCCCCTGAGCACTCCTGCTCCCGCGCCCCTCAGACAGCCAGCGGGGTCCCCGCCCATCCTCGCTCTGCCCGAACACGCCTGCTGCACCCTCTCTGGGTCCCAGCGTCTCACTGGTCCATCACTCCAACTTATCCGACTGCGGATTTTGAAATGTACGTGTTTGCGTTTCTCGCAGGGCCAAACACAGGCTCCAGGTGAGTGTTTCTCGAATGTTTCTGTCGCTGTCTGTCAGGGCGCTCTGCATTTGGAAAGGGAGGTCTTGGCAACAGTGAACGCTTAATTTGCGCAGGATTCTTCTTCGAGAGTACAATTTCTTACTTTTCAAGTAAATAAAGTAGCTAAACTAGGTCAATACTCTGTTTTACTAAGTTATTCAGAACAGTCTATAACAAACAATCAATTTGCAATTCAGACTTCCCTAATATACAAAGAGAATTGCAAAATTTAAAGAGACCAAATCCCAACAGAAAATTGGGCAGAGGATATAAACAGACAGTCCACAGATGTGGAATTAAAAATGGATTTTAACATTTTAACTTCATCAATAAGAGAAAAGCAACCTGAGACTACATCATCTATCATTCCCACCTTTCAGATAGGCACAGATAAGTTTTGATGACATACTTCATTGGCAATTTGGAGAGCAAGGATGTAAAAAAATAGGCAAGATCATCCTTTGCTGGTAATAGTATAAATTGACACAACTTCTCTACATTGGCGATACTCATAAAAATTACAACTGTACACACCTTTGACCTAGCAATCCCACTTGTAAGAAATTGCCAAACAAATGTATTCTCCAGGGTATGTGAGACAATACACACACAAGAGTATTCCCTGTGGTACTCTTTACAACAGCGAGGGCCGGGAACGACCCTAAACGTTCAGCAGTAGGGCACGCTGCGTCCACACGACGGCATACTATAAACGCAGCTGTAAACACGTGCAGGGGAGGGGTAGCACTCAGCGCGACACGTGAGGGTGAACTGATCGGTGAACAGAGCAAAGCATAGGACAACATGTGCCTTATGTTGTCGTCATCTGCACAAAAACATGGACGGAGAAGAGAACACACACATACATTTCTACATGCATGAAGTGTCTCCTAGGGCACACAAGGAACGTGACGTTGATTGCCTCTAGGAGGACAACGGGGCGTCTGGGAGGAGGGATTGGACGCAGACCCTCACTGTGCACACTTTTGTACCACTTGAATCTTGATCACCAGAATAAATAAAACATTTTAATCGAGAGCCCCAGTTGTTGGCAATAAGTGGAGTCCCCCTTGTGCCACTGGGCCTGGCCAGACGGCACCCACCCATTGGCCAGGTTACAGCCCAAGCAGGGGCTCCGTGCCCCAGAGTGGCTCTGCAATGTCAGCCAGCACTCGTGGGAAGCTTCTCAGGTGCCTCAGACCAGCCTGTGTCTACGCAGCCTGCGCCTCTCCTCTGACAAGGCCACGTGACCCCCATGGAGGCCTCTGAGAGTCGCCGCTGTGACCCTGGCTGCCACTTCTGCCGGGGCTGTCTCCAAATGCTCCCAACACTCTACTCCCTGGAAGCCTGGCCCTGGCAGGGCTGGGGAGGAGCCAGCAGCGCTGCTGGGGGCATTTTACCACCCTGGACTGAAGCCGCCCTCCTGCACACAGACGCCGGCATCCGTCAGGAATTTCTACCAGCAACACCTGCCACCCACCACTGCCGCCTCCGTAGAGGCCACACCACCCCACAGGCTGGTGGGAAGCAGAGTCCCTGACGCCCACTCCTCACCTACTTTTCTGGGGAGAGGGGTGAGGGCAGGAGAGGAGGTGCTTCCTCCTTCCTCTCAGAAACAAAACAGAGGTGGGTGGCGTTACCTGCAACACCCAAAGGCGACCAGCTATTTCTGACGCCTGCCGCGACCACACAAACACAATCCATGACGGTTACTCCCCTGCCACGGTCCAGTTAGGCCTCATGCCAAGGAGACAGGCCGGGCAGTCAGTCTGGAAGACGCAGTGTGCATTCGACGAGGTGGTGCGCGTGTGCTGCGTGGAAGACACCAGGCTAGGAAACGGGCGGGCGAGAGGGGCCGTGAGACACAGCCCTGGTCCTCAAGGAGCCCGCAGACCAGCAGAGAGTACAAAACGCCCTGCAGAGTGGCTGCCATGTCAACTACAAGGTGACACAGGACATAGAACACACCGTGACATTCACAGGAGGGAGAGGTTTCCTCCAGCCAGAGGGATCAAGGAAAGCTTCATAAAAGCTATGAAATGCAAGCTGGGCATTGAGGGAAAGGTGGGGTTTGGACACACAGAGAAGGAAGGGGAGAGCCCGACCTGAGGCGGAGGGGACGCTGAGGGGCCTGGCTCTGCTAGGACACAGGGCAGGCGAGGAGGAACACGGTGGGGCGTGAGCTGGGGTGTGGCCCGGGGATGCCCAGCAGTAGGCCACTGCCGGGAGCAGGGCCCTTTGTGATGCACGGAGCTCCGCCCGTGGACTGCATCTCGCCCGCACAGTGACCCTGTGACCTAGAAATTTCTGGATAAAGAAACTAGAGCTCAAAGACAGTTCAAAATGATTCCCCAAGGTTACTCAGTGGCAAAGGTCAGTTTTAAGTCAGGAAAATACAGAACACTTTGCACAAAAAGGCACTAAAATACCACAGAGATGTGTTGACTGGTCCCCAGTTGCCTGGGGCCAATTTTAAACGTTTGTTCTCTTACGTACTTTTAACATTCCCCCTGAGTAAATAATTTTCCAATATTAATTTTCATTGTAAGTCATCTCGTCAGGTTAAATTTCTTCAGGTAAGAACCAGGTTAAACTTCAGCCTTGATGCTCTTAAAATTATCCAAATTCCGAATTACTGGTGGGCGAATGAACGGAGTTTCGCTGCCCATTTCTTCCTGCCGGGTCAGCTGTGCCGGTCACAGCCTGTGACGTTCACAGCCCGGCTGGTCTCTGACGCCTCTGGGCTGGAGGAGCAGAGCGGGCAGGAGCCTCTGTCGTCTCCTCCCTGTCCCGAGCACTCGCTCGCTCTCAGGTGACTCAGATACAGCTCTATGAGAGAACTGAATGGATTACTTATCACTTATTTTCTGAAATTCCTCCCCAAAATGGGGTTGATTGATTGAATTGGGCCGATAGCGAACAATTGCTTTGTGTGAGAAGCGCGTGGTCAGGCCGTGGTTTGCTTTTACTGTGGTTGTTTCCGATTTCTGTTTTCCTGTTTCTGTTTTGCAAGTGGTATTTTGGTTTTGTTGTGCTTTGCTTTGTTTGGGACCTAGGGGGGCGGGTGCTGAAGAAATCGCTACTGCGGAGAAAGTGTCACCTGCGGAGAAAGTGTCACTCTGCTCTCGGCCCCCCGGGGGAGGGCGCTGCCCCCTGTTGGCACAGCCCTGCCCAGCGCCATGGGCATCCTGAAGATGTTGGCTAAATGAGAAAAATTACCTTCAGAGATGTGAACCTAGAACTTTCTAGAGCTTCCATATCTGGGGCGTCCTGTCTTCAGACACTTGAGGGCAGGAACACAGATCAATTCATCACCATTCCCCTCACACAGCTGAGATAAAAAATGTAAACAGTTCTCATGGTTAGAGGGAATTATATTCTAGAAACTCATCGGAGACACCGAACCATTGCTCCAGGGGGAACTACAGGGTTAGGTTCCTGTGAGCCCCTGGTCACAAGAGCTTCATCCACCGCTGGACACATGCCCTCCCTTTGTGTCTGTGCCTGTGTGAAGGCACTTTGACACGCGCTGCTGACTCATCGGCACGCCGAGCGAAGGGCCCGCCGCACACACTGACCCGAGCAACGCTTCTCACACATGCGCGTTTCCCCCGGAAGGCACATCACACCCTTCTTGGGCTTTGCAATACAGACAGTACTTGAGTGCCACCCTTGGGGGGCATTTTAAGCAGCAGAATCACCAACAAAAAGCACAGAAATGCAAAAAACACGGCACAAAATAGACCATGAAAAGGACACTTGTTTACAGGAAGAAAAGCGCAGCCCACCTGGTTTGGTCTCTGCTGTGAACGTGCACGTCAGGAAGTCCCAAACCGTTTGCCACTCTGCGAGCGTCCGCACATGATCACGGAAGTGCCACGCGAGCTGACTTTGGGATTACAAACACATTTTAGCAAGCAGGAAAATTTGCAAATACGGAACCTGTGGGAGATGAGAATCAACTGAATATCGAAACGTGCGTGCGTGTGTGTGTGTGTGTGTGTGTGTGTGTGTGTGTGTTCTTGTGGAAAGAAGGAAGGATCCTGTCGTCAGGCAATGCCAGGGCTGTGTTCAGCCAGATCACGGCTCCCACACGGCTGCTCATCCACACGCTGCCGTCACAGGCATTAGGCACGGCAGCCCCCTGTGCAGCCTCAACCTCCCAACAGACACGACAGTCAGCACCGCAAGCCAAGGAAAGAAAACCCCTTTCTCCAGGGGAACGAGGCTGCGCACAGGACACAGGGCACAGACGCAGGCTTGCTGCCCCTCGTCAGCCCCTGGCTGTGCGAACTGGAGCCGCGTGGTGGTGGCCCAGCGCAGGAATGTGCGTGGACAGGCCAGTGCTGTCTGGGAGCAGAAACTAACCCTGCAAACACGGCCTGTCAAGCACCCCCCAGGGGACCTCCATGCCAGCATTTCTGTTCTCTGACCCATGCTTTGCTTCAGACCTCAGATTTCTTTAAAAGGCCCGTGTAGTGGTTTCCTAGGGTCGTTGTAAGAAATGATCACAAACTACACAGATCAAAACAGCAGCAATGTGCTCTGTCACAGTTCTGGAGTCTACAGGTCTGCGATGGAGGTGTCAGCAGGGCCAGGCCCCCTCTGGACTCTAGGGAAGAAACCACCTCGCCTCTGACAGTGTCGGGCTCCTGGCTGTCCCTGGCGGGGTCGGCTGGCGCTCTGCACGTCCTGCCTCCATCTCCACGTGCCCTTCCGCTCCGCGTGCCGCTGTGTGTCCTCTCCTCTTTGCATTCAGGGCCACCTTGATCTATCATGGCCTCATCGTAACCAATTTAGTGTCTGCAAAGACTCTATTTCCAAATGAGGTCACATTCTCAGGCTCCAAGTGGAAATGAATTCAAGGGGGGAGACAATATTCAACCCACTATTACCCCTATGAATGGAGTCCGGGGAACCCAGAAACGGTGACCTTGGCAGTCACCCGACATCTCTGCCCATGGTCTGATTATTAAGGTCTCCACTACTGCATTCCCCACCCCTGCCCCCAGTTTTAGGGTCCCCTTTGTTCCTACATCCTCTCCAGGCTTAAGGGGTTTGAATCGATGGCAGTAAATGAAAAGAAAGAGAAAGAAAAACAAAAGCAGCCCCTGGAAAACCCTAAAAATATTTCACCTTGAGAGTTTCTGCAAATAGGCACAACCTCATTAACAATATCTTAGAGTTTTCTGGGACCCAAGGGCAAATTCCAAGGGACAGCAATGGTCTGGGCTTTAGACTTGCATCCAGAATGGTTAGACGACCCTTTCTGCCACAGCGTTGCCCCTGGACTGAGGAAAACAGGCTGTGACGTGTACCTTGGTGGCACCCCGTGCTCTGACACGCTCTGAGCATCAGCACCTTGACCATGACGCCACAAGTCAGCCTGGTGAAGGCAGACACCTGTTATCACCCACAGCACACCCAAAGGCGCTCTTCAGCCTAAGTCCATTCGACAATAACAAAAAGTGTTTTGAGCGTGATTAAATCCACTGCCCGGTATAATGACAACCAAATGCAATTTCTTCTCCGAGCTTCGTGGATGGTTCACATCTTCCTCCCTTCCCAGTCAGCGCACGTGCTGCCGGTGGCGCCAACTCCAGCCCTGGCCCCAGGTGGCCGCGGAGCATAGGACTGCCCTGGCCACAGCGACGGGATGAGGCACGGGGGTCAGACACAGTCAGAGCCAATGGAAAGCGGCGAGACCGTGTGTGGGACTTAGGGGAGAAGGGCGTGTGCCGTTCCTGCGGGCTCATGGAGCTGCTCACAGCTGCACCGCCACCGTGAGTTAGCTCGGGAATGAACCGCAACGCAGACAGCCGAGCTGAGAGAACCGTTCACACCGAGAGTCGGCGATGTCAGCTGTGCTCTGGGTCTGGCCGCCGCTGGGGCTGGAAGAAAACTTGGCTGGACTTTCAGTTACAGGAAGCAGTGAACTCCCTGCTTTTGCTGATTTGAGTTGGATCTTATCACTTGCAAAGAGACACTGCTGTCATAACACGGCACCGTGCAAGGCCAGCCGGGAAGGACGTACATGGTGACCCATCCAGCAGGTGTGGCTCAGGCTCTAGTTCCTCCTCTCTGGGACAGAGGCGGGAATTCTGAGCCAGTGCCACCACGATCCCCCAGCCCGGTCTGCTGCTCTGAGCGCCCAGGAGGCACTGGCTTTGCTCTCGCTCTGCGCTGGCGTCTCAGTGCGAGGCTCTCCCAGGCGGCTCCTGCCTGTCCTGGTCAGAACCTAGTGTCCATTCAGGCTGCCTGGGCCTCACTGTGGCGGCCACAGGCGACAGACACTGAGTCATCACCCGCCCCCAACCCGAAGGTCCGAGGCCAGCCTCCATAGTGAGTCGCCTCCAACTGCCGCGGCGGCTGGAGAAAGCGAGGCCCTGGGCCTCCCAGGGCCACCCAGCACCGCGGGCTGATGTGCGGCAGGCTCTGCTTCTGAGGCAGCCTCATCTTGCCTGCACCCCCCCACAAGCTGGACCCTGGAGGGGACACCTCCGCCTCCTTCCCTTCCTTCCTGCACCTACGCTCTTCAGGCCGGGAGGGGCTCTAACTTGCACGTTGCACCTCCCGCCTCAGAACCTCCTGCCCTCGACCCAGCGAAGCCCATCTCTCCCCCACGCCGGGAGGAAACCTCTGAGCGCAGGCTCCAGGCTCACTTGTCGGCAGGTTGGCGGGGAGGGACAGGGACGAGGATGTTTGCTTTCAGGACGGGCCCAACGTGCACGGCTCTCTCGCTGTTGAAGCATCAGACTCCGACCATCAAGGACTGGATATTCGACATTTCTTGATAACTTTTGGCATTCCCGGCCACCCCGCGGGGATGCCTGGGGCAGGTATAAGCGTGAGAGGGCTTTCTGCAGCCGTGGGAACACTCTCTGTGCTCCTCGGCACGGTGCCACTGAACACATGAAACGGTCAGCCTGAGGAACTAACTTCTTAATTTATTGAATTTCAGTTAACTTAAATGGAATTAGCCACATGTGGCCAGTGGCTACTACACCACACAGCGCAGAGCCAGGGTGCCGGTCCCATACTCGGCAAGGCCAAAGAGAAAGCCACAGTCATTATCGCAAAACCCCTGCCCCGCTCCCGTGCGGATGGCTGTGCAACCCGCATCCTCCTCCTGGGACACATGCTCTGGCACTTGGTCACTTCACACCAAGGCTTTTCCGTCGTCACCCACCCACACGGCCTTGCACGGCTCACTGTCTCCTGACAGCTCCCGCAAGAGGTGCTCACCATTTCCAAAAGACAGCACTTAACCCGGACCCCTGGCTTTCTCCTACGGAAACGTTCCCTGCTGTCCTTTGAGAGTTTTTCCTTAGCACCGGGGCGGCCAGCACCCCAGGCACCTTTAGGACGAAGGCCAGTGGACAGCAGGGAACGGTTCCAGAGAAGCCCATCCTCCTGAGCCACAGGAGGTCACAGGAGACGGGAACTCCGGGTTCATCGTGTTTTCTGTGGGAAGTGCCTGTCATCCAGGCTTCTTTGGGGAGCCACCCTCCTGAGTGCAGCTCAGCGCCAGGGTGCTCCTGAGCGCATTCATGGAGGTTGCACAGCCAAATAACCCCGGGGCCTGGGAAGGCCCCAGAGCGGCAGGGAAACCCTACCTCGTGCCCCAGCTCTGAGGTCCCATGCTGTGCCCCAGGCTCTCCCAGGATAAAGGAGCCGAGGGAAGAGGAGGGCGGGAGACAGACAGGGAGAGAAAGCACTGCCACCGCCACGCCGGTCTTGAGGACGAGTGACTTTCAGGAGTGCGATAAAGACCTACATTTGCATGGGTTTCCAGCACTTTCTAACGCGGTGTCTCACTTAAATCCTCTCAAGCAGACAGCACTGTCAACGCCCTCCACTGGCGATGGGAAGGCTGCGTCAGCAGGACGTCACACACCAGGAGCTGACGGGCAGGCCGGCCGTGTCCGGAACCCAGGCTGGCGTGGGGCCAGGTGCAGCCGCAGAGGTGAGGGTGCCGGGCACAGCACACTGGAGGGAGGGAGGGAGCGGTCACGGGGAAAAACTCCAGCGAGGACACAAGACGTACCCAAGCCTGAGTGGACTTGGCAGGCCTCAAGGTGCTTGGTACCCCTGGCCCGCACACTGCCTGCCACCCACCTGGGGTAGATGCACCTGTGGCCACACACTGGTGAGCCTCAATGGTCAAACCGCATTCTCACTCTGTCCAGTTACCTGTATGTGATCTCCTCTGACCCCCACAGAGACACTGTCGGGGGGTCGAGTCGGGGATACTGTCCTGTCCACCACGTGGGTGAGAAAGACGCAACACAGAGGCCCTGCTGTCCTTGAGCTCCCTGTCTCCCTCTCAAAGGAAACAGCCCGTCGCCCTGTCTGGCACGGGCCGGCACGGGCCGGCACACACGCAGCCGCGTCTCCACACACGTGTGGACTCGGCGCAATTAACACACGCTCTCCGCTCAGGGCTGTGTGAGGGGCTGATGAGATGGATTGGGATCAGCTCTTTGTAAACTATGAAGGGATTACACAAAGGTCAGGGACAGAACCAGACGGGAGGGGGAGGTGGCCCCCACGCCCACAGGGAGAACGTGCTGGCGCGGGGCGAGGTCAGAAGTGGGGCGAGACCGCTCACAGGCACGCCACAGGGGAGCCAGGGACCTGGGACGTGCCTGCGGCAGGGTCACAAGCCCCACTCCAGCAGGCTCCGGCCTCCCAGGCCCTGGGTCGGGGGAGTTTGGGCCTTTCGGAAAGAAACGAAACTAACCAGGCGCATTGTTGGGAAACGTTAATTCGGCAACGGCAATGTTTCCCAGTTTAGAATCAAAATTATTTACAACTGGTATAAAGAAAAGTAATTTCCTTCTCCATGTTTCCATCTCCTGCTTGCCTGAACTTCTGAATCCCTGACTGAGACGCAAGACCTCCTGGAACTTGGATCTCATCTCTCTGTGCTCGGAGTCCAGGCCAGCTCTCCCGCCACGGCCCAGAGGCCAAGGGCTTCGTCATTTTCTCTGAAGTTCTCCAGCCTTTCTGAACTCGGCTATTGTGAAAGCTCTGAGATTCTGCTCCCCTCCCCTCCCAAGCTGGATTCTTTCCATTTCGGTGAGTCACCTATCAGAACGCCTAAGGGCTTTCCTGCTTTCTCTGCCCTTTAGGCAAATATGAGTGACAAACTTTGGATGGACTTATTGATTGATTGGTTGATTGATTTCTGGCCACAGTCACCATCTTGTTCTACAGAGCAGTTCATTTGCAATGACGAGATCACAGCTCTGAAAATATTACACTCATCAGCACTAAAACACCAGAGAAAGGCATTCGAGCTCCAGGGCTGCTGGAAAAAGTGCTGTGCCAGACAGGAACACACACACGCACACACACCCACGCGCACATGCAGATGCACGCACATGCACACGCGCACCCGCACATGCAGGTGCACACACATGCACACATACACACGCGCACACATGCACACATGCAGGCGCTCACACATACACACACGCACACAGACACATGACCTACAGAAAAGTTTTCTTCCTAATAAAGCCTTTTGAGGAAAAGCTAAGACTTGGGTCTGCTCTTATGGCACTTTGGGAGCCAGTTCTCCTCTCCCACGGCCTTGGTTGTAGGGGACCTGTCCCTCTCCGGAGTGGGGGACTTGAGTCGGGGCTCTCGGCTCAGCCTGATGTGTCTGGGCCTGAGCACCTGGGCTGTACCTGGCAGAAGCTGCACTTGGCCGAGGCTCAATCGCTTGGGATGGGGCGGGCGCCCTCCGTGAGGCACAGCACCGGCACCGCCCGTGCACTTCCTCGACAGCCACCGGCACTGAGAGCGCACCCAGCACTGCGCCCAGGCCGGGCACACAGGTGAGATCCAATCCTCAGAGAACCTGCAATCTACTGGTATCGAGTCCAACTGCTCCCACCTGCTCTCTCCCTGTCATCAGCCATCCTCCCTCAAAAGAATGGAAAAGCAGAGATTTTTCCCTTGGGCCGCCTGCAGAAGCCACCAGGCGCCCCTCACCTCCACAGAGCAGCGTTGCAGTCCACATAGTCCCTCGGAGAGCACTGCTGCGCTGGGGTCCTCAAGGGTCACTGTGCTGCAGGACTTCCTGCTGCACACACCTGGTCCGCCACGGGCACGCTGATCCCGCAGGTCAGAGCTGGGGCTGGTATCTGCCCCAGAATGTCTGCTCTCAGCTCAACCTTCCGTCAGAATCAGCTCTGCATGTTTGCATGTTGTGTTTGCATGTGTCTCTGTGTGTGTTTGCAGGTGTTGTATGTTGTTTTGTGTGCATTTGTGTGTAGTGTGTTGCATGTGTGTGCTTATGTGTGTGTTGTGTTTGTGTGCATTTGTGTGTGCTTGTGTGTATGTGTGCATCGTGCGTGCTTGTGTGTGTTTACATGTGTTTTGCGCGCCTGTGTGTGTACAAGACAGAAGCCCTTTGCTGGCGCCCGAGAGCTGGAATCCCCACCTGCTTCCCGGCACTGATGGAGACCTAAACATTCAGATGGTGGAAGGAGGGGGAGCAACACCGGGCCAGAAGTCAGGAGATCAGGCGCCTAAGCACAGCTGCACATCCCTTGGCTGCATGACCCTGAGTGTGTCACTCCACTGGGACGGGTCCTGGGGTCAGTCACGCAGAGCTAAGATGTGTTCCAGCTCTGGAAGTCCATGGCTCTGATACAGCATGCAGTGACTCAGGCCCCTCAGTGGGAAAGAAAGAATTTGCTGACTGCCCCTCGATCTGGTTTAGGGCCGTAAGGGAGAGACTTAAATACCTTTCTCCAAGGACTGAGGAAGGTCAGAGGCCTCCTGACCCCAGGAGAGAAGACAAGACTCTCCCTCCCTCCCAGGACCTTCCACGCAGAGCAGGTCTCAGCCGCTCTTGCTCCTGGCAGACATGCTGTGGGTCTCCGGCCCCTCCCTGCCCTGTGTGGCACAGCCCCCGGCCTCCCCAGGCCCCACTGCATGGCAGAGGCACTGTGTGACTGACCGGCACCACTGGGCCACCTCCCGTCCTCGTGAGCACCAAATCCTCATCGGTTTTGGAACGAGCCTCCCGAGTCGGAACTGAGAACCGCTGCAGTGGAAAAACGTGCTATGCTCTGGTTTTGCAGAGGGTCTGGGGCTACCAGGTACAGTCACTACCCAGCTCCGTGGGGGCTGGGGAGCCCACCCAGGAGGATCGGGGGACAAGTGATCTTCGAGGAACTGCGGACCGACGGGTTTTCCATCAGCTTAGGAAGCCAGCGGGTCCACCCATCACCCAGCCTCAGAGCCATGACGGAGAGCAGATGGCTCAGCTCTGGCTGGCCGGGTAGTAGCAGTGACGTGCCTGTCACTCGGGTCCATTGTCACTTTGCCCTTGGATAGAGAATAGGGAGGCTCGAAGCAGAGAGGGGCCCTGGGGTCCGTCAGTCCCCAGAGGTTCCCCTGCCGGCCATGGGGGAGTCCAGCTTGCACGGGGCAAGAGGCCGCTTGGGAACCTCGCTGAGGTTTTCAGGGCTGGAGTGAGCCCCTGGCCGCAGCCATCTCCTACAACATCCCCTCCAGTACTTATTTTCTCTGGCCCATATGGCCCAAGTGGCAACTTCTGGGTGTGCCCCTGCGTGCTGACACCTGAGCGGGGTGGCAGCAGCCCTGCTGAGCTGACCTCGGCTCCTGGGGTTCACTGGGCATCTTTCCACCTGGGTTCCACACCCCCAGGGTCAGGGACGGCCTTGCAGAGCCCAGGAAACACAGGATCTGCCGGCCACTCGGAAGCAGCCAGCCAGCAACAATGAGAGGCAACCGGGGCACGTGGCTCCTCTCACCTATTGTGCACAGGCTTTGCTGGCGATTGGGCTGCGCCCCGAAAAGACCCTGTCCCCGTGAGGGGCTCCCGAGGTCCAGAGGGAAAGGAACTTGGCTGGGGGAAGAGCAGGTGTGGGCCCAGCCAAGAATGGCTCCCCGCAGGCTTCCCGTTAGGGCCTCCCGAGCCCTCACTAGGCCGGGAGGGGCTTGGGCGGCAAAGGTGGAGGTCAGGCCACCCCACAGCACCCTTCTCAGCTCCCAACCGCACCTCACTCAGAGGTCTTCTATGCTGTCCCAGCAGAGTCGGCTCCAACCTCCCCCCAGAACAAAGCCTCCCAAGCTGGCCCCACTTGACCATCTGAAGTCTCCCTTCCTTGGGGTGGGCACAGTCTTGGAGAGCGGGCTGCCCAGCCTGCTCGTTCCCAGCCCAGGCCATGCTCACGTGTGCCCCACCCACCCCACACACGAGCACTGCTCCCCTGGCCCCACGCCCAGCCAGCCCAGCCCACTCTCCAAGCCGCATGTGGAGACCCGCCTCTTCCCAGGAGTGCTCCCCAACCACCCAGCTGTCCTCCCTCTGCTCCGAGACAGCCCAGGCTCTGCCGTTTGCTGTCCTTGCTAGAGGACCTGTGTAGCCCAGGACTGGAAGTGTCATGGCTTCCACTAGACAGTAAGCTCTGAAGGGAAGAAACTGCTTAATGAATGGACTCAGCCTTATGCGCCAAGAGTCCAAGCAGCTTTCCCACCCAGAGCTTCTGGCTGGGGGCAGAAGGCAGCAGAGCGGAACTGGCAGGGTGTGGAGGTTCCCGCCTGCAAGCTCTCGCCCCAACTTTTGCCATCAGCCTTGCCCCGCTTCTTTGACACGGAGCTTCCCAGCTCATCTCTGGGTCTGTGTCTGGCCTGTGTTCCCGCACGAGGCTGGAGGGTGCCACCGCTGGGGCTGTCCAGGACACGCCTGCACGGCCACACGCGGCAGTCCCGTCCAGCCTCCAGAGGTCTGTCCATCTTTGTGGAGCCGTCCATCTGTGGCCACCAGGAACAAAAGGAGGTCACACACGAGCCGAGCCTGGAGTTTAGTTGAAAATGCAGCCAGGAAGGCGCCAGCACATGTGCCTTGGCCGTCCGTGCTCTGTGTGCAGGAGCCAGGCTAAACCGCCACCTGGCATCTGGCCGTGCCCTCGTCCCAGCCTCACGAGGAAGAAGCCCTGGGCCGGACTTCGGGCCAAGCCAGAGGATGACCCGATTGCTGTTGTCTGGGATCCTGACAGTCATCAGAGGCCACTGGAAACTTTCAGCCAGAAGTCTCGGAAGCTCCTGAATTCCGAGCGATGCCCGATGTCACAGGCCCTCTCCGTCTTCTTCATTGCCCCTGCCCCCAAGCACACGCTGACCCTGTGGCCGGCCCACACCCTTGTGGGGACAGAGGCTTCATCATTCTATTAGCAGTTTCCAGCCTGTGCGTAAGCGTGGGTCACGCTGCCGCAGGCAGGAAAGTATCAGTAGAAGTGGAAGTGACAGGGTGTTTAAAAAACATTAAACCAAGGAAGCTTAAAAGGTCTTTCAGCGTCATTAAATAAACATTTAGGATGACTGAGAGGGCAGAATATGAAATGGAAAAGAAAGTGTAAACACTTTCTGTGGGTGGGAGAGGCTTTGTCATTCTCCCTTCTTCTTCCGGTCACAAGGCTCTGAGGGTGCCAGGCACGGCCTGAACGAAGCCATCTATTACCTAAACAAAACGGCCCCTTGCAAGACGGAGTGCCCATCAGCAAGCGTGCAGAGGAGAGGGGCTGGTGCTCGCTGTGCACCTCAACAGTCGGGTCTGACTCTGATTCTGCTGCTGGCCGCGCCCCAGGTCTAGGATGGCCCGGGGCACAGCGGCTGGGGCCTCACCTCGGAGACGCGCAGCTGGGCTAACCCACAGGCAAGCCAGCGCCAGCCCCCAGCCCTGACCGAGCGCCGAACACCTTGCCTGAGCCTCGAAACCACCCCATGACACGGGCGCTCGTGCCAGGAGGGGCAACGGAGGCTGAGAGAGACATCTCAGTGGGCCCCAGCCTGCACCCGCGCCTTCAGCAGCTCGCAGCCGTGCAGCTGCAGGCTCAGGGCAAGGAGGCCGGGCTAGAGAGAGGGCGCTGGAGCCGGGCCAGAGCCAGGGAGCACTGGGCTGCGGAGCGGAGGCCCGGTGGCCTCTCAGACGCAGCATCTGCCGCCCGCGCGGCCTCTCGGGGATCCTGCAGCTAATTTGTGGGGGGAACTTCCCACGTGGCTCCGATCAGCCCAGGGAAAGGGCAGTGGGAGCAGGCCTGAGCGGAGGAGGGTGGCCTCGGTGCAGGGGCTGAGTTCCAAATGCCACCAGCAACAGAGAACGGAGGCTACAGAGAACGGGGGCCTTTCTCCTGCGCGGCCACGGGGGCTCGAGTTGGCTGAGGCCTTCTCAGCGCGTTTGCTTTCCTGGTGTCCCGCGTGCACAAGGCCACGGCAGCGGATCGGGGCGTGTCTGCGGAGGACAGTGCCCCTCCCCAGACACATACACGCTAACACACACTCACATAATCTCACACATCACTTCTCCCTCAAAAACACACGTGTTCACACACACTCAGATACACTCACACACCACCTCCCCCCAGACACACACGTGCTCACACACACTAACATACA
>VBSM01000500.1:9949650-10007743 GCA_008086735.1 Cheirogaleus medius
ATATATGTAATCCTAACAATATTTGTACCCCCACAATATAATGAAATTAAAAAATTTAAAAAAAAGAAAATGTATAAAATCACAACATATCAAAATTTGAAGAGCTGTCATGACTCGAAATTTAGATCCCACAACAAACAAGTGGCGAAGCCAAGATTTTATTTTTGATTAAGGCGTAATTGGTACATAATAAAATGTACGAATTTTAAGTATTCAATTTGATGAGTTTTGATAATTGCAGACACTCTTGTAACTACCACCCAAATAAAGATACAGAATATTCCCACCACCATCAGCAACCACTATCTGTTATCTTTCACTGCAGACTATATTTGCGTATATTTGCATTTTACAAAAATGGTATCATTATGGTGCCTTTATTTACTTAGCATAATATGTTTGAGTTCAACCATGCTGTTGTGTCTCTAAGTAGTTCATTTGTCTTTATTGATGAGTAGAATTCATGCATGAAGATACTGTAGTGTGTTTACCCATTCTGTTTAGGGTTGCTTCCAATTTGGGGCTATTATGAAAAAGGCTGATATGAATATTCTTATGGCAGTATTTGTTTGGGAGTATGATTTCATTACACTAGGGAATGGAATTGCTGGGCACTGGATAGATGCATGTTTAACTTCATACCAAAGTAGAGCTAGGGTTTGCTATCTGACTCTAGAGCCCATGCCCTAAGCCACTGGACCACTCTGTCCCTCACAGACCCCAGCATTAGGAGGTCAAGTTTAAATCCTAGATACTCCCTTTCCTTGCTGTGAAAACTTGGGCAAGTTAATACTGAACCTCTCAGTGCCTGGGTTTCCTCATCTGCACCCCCCACTCAGGGTGTTGTGAAAATCAAAGAAGTTAATACAAATAAAGCACTTAGAGTGGGGCCTTGCGTGCGGTTAGTTTCATTATTACTACATAAGAGAGTGTTCACATTGGGTTTGTCAGACACTGGATGCAGAGGGTGGTTCTCTGGGAACTAGCCAGACAGGCCTCCGAGTAAAAACCACACTTTAAGATTACTCATGGCAGAAGGCTTTCCCTGCCCACGGATTCAGCTGGAACTGCCACCTGAATGTCCTTGTGTCAAGACCTGGTGGCCCCAAGTGTCCCTGCTGCCTCTGAGGTCCTCGTTCTCCAGCTCTTGCATTTGCCCCGTTGGGCTCAGCACACACGGCTCTCTGGTCGGCGTGTGGCCCCGTCGGAGCAGGGTCCCCTACCCAGCACTGCCTCTCCTCCCTGGGTGCCAACCGCACCGCCACGGCTCCAGTAGCTGTGGCTGACTGCCGAGGCCCCAGCCTGGGATCTGTCTGGAGGCGGGTCTTCAGGAGGAGCAGCTTACCAGCCTGGGGTCACGCTGGCAGGACGCGCTGAAGAGCTCTTTCCACTGCTGAGTGCAGTGGTGCCTGGCATCCTCAGGGATCGGGCCCAGGACACCGAGAATACCCAAACCCGCAGGTGCCAAATCCCTGAGCTCAGTCGGCTAGTATCAGTATGTGCATGTACCCTACACACATCCTCCTGCGCAGGTGAACGCAGCTCTGGATGCCGCGTAGTGCCTCCCGCAGCATCTGCACCTCGCTTCGTGCCCGTGGGCTCAGCGTAGCGCTTGGCACAGGCAATTCAAATTTTGCTTTTTGGAACTTTGTGGAATTTTTTTTCCAAGTATTTTCGATCTGTAGTTAGTTGAATTCATAGATACAGAACCCGCAAATACAGAGCAGAAGCTGGGGCTGTCCAGGGCATGAGACCCTGGCACGTGATCAGTAAGGCACCCAGTAAGCATGGCAGGTGCATAAGGAAAAAGCATATTTACGTGTAAGAATTCAACATCTCTCCTCTCCTCTCACCTGCTAGGGAGGTTTCTGCTTCCCCACAGTTCAGATTCTGGGCTTTTACTCCAAAGATGAGAAAAGGGTTGAGAAGGAGACTAGAGCCGCAGGGGCTTTTTAGCTTTCCTTGGACAACAGAAGTGAACTATTTCTCATTCAGCAGGAGTATTTACAAGTAAATTATGGCTATGCATATAATAGAGCAAGTAGTTAAAATGCAAAATCTAACATGTATTTGTCCATGGACTTTACCCAGGCACTTATCAACATGCATAAATCACACAAAGTTCGGTTTTTAAAACTTAGAAAGTAATATATACACACATGTATGTGATGCCATTTAAATAAGATTTGAAAATGCAAAATTTTGCTATTATTATTATGATACATGGTTACAGATACTATGCAGAAGTGGTGCAAAAACATGTATGTAAAATAGTGTGAGAATGATGAATGCCAAATTCAGGACGGAGGCTACTCAATTTGAGACGAAATTATGTAGATAGATTATTTGTAGAGAATAACTGAAAGTTTTGGAGCCACACCTGGCTGGATCAGAGCCGCAGTCTAGGAAGGTAAATCGTACAGCAGAAAGGAGGTCAAAATGGATCCATTCGGTATGGGCGAGAGTCTGTTCTGGGACAGGCACTGTCGCAGGCACCTGTGAGCAGGAGCCTGCCCTCCTTGGCACACCTGCTGCTTTCTCACCTGGAGGCAAGAGCCTGTCCCGTGGCAGAGCAGACGACAGCTCAAAGGGCCTGGAGCTTTAGGACTAGAATGAAGAGGAGGGATCACCCAGGTAGAACCCATAAGGACTGTGTCATGGATGAAATTGGGGTTTTGCACCTTGGTGACCTGAAGGATGGGGTGTCCCCAGTGGGAACGGGGAACATCGAATGAGAAAGAATGAGCTCTTGCTCTGCGCCCAGCCCTGTAGCAGTGAAGAGGGATGACATGTTCCCTGCCCCCAAGGAGCTCACAGATTCGTTCTGGCAGCCATTGGTTCAGCAAATACTTTCTGAGTACACGTGTGGAAATCTGCACTGGGTAACTCCATCCCAGCACCCTGACGAGAACGTGAGCCACAGCCCCGTGGCTGCGGTTGGAGCGGGCGGGTCTCATGCATAGACAAGAGGTGCCCTGACTCCGGGCAGGAATGAACGTGGGAGAGTTACCACGTGCACTTGTCTCTGCCCAGCTCAATACCTGCCCCTCTCTCCCCTAAACACTGTCAATTCCCGTGGAACGGTCCCTGGCTGGCTCAGCTTCCAGACCCACAGGCCACAGCCATAACTTTCCAAACTCAAAACATCCACTCAGAGAAGATAAATCTCAGTTCTGGAAGGGCTCTCTGGGAAGGAATGTTAGACAGGCACGCCTGAGGCGGTGGCCGCTCCCATGGTGGGGCAGAGCCAGGCTGTCAGCGAGCCAGAGACCTGGCCTTAGGTCCCAGGTCTGTACCAGCTAGCCGGGGCCTGGTGCAACTGCGTCACCTCCCTTAGCTAGGGGCCTGGTGTGACCGCGTCACCTCCCTGGGCCTCAGTTTCTGCACTGGCACGAGTGCTTAGATGTCTTAGGACCGCTCCAGCTGTACCCATCGTGTCTCGTTTCCTAGGGTGCCACAACAGGGACCACAGACTGGGTAGCTTAGAACAACAAGCTTCGGAGGCGTCTGAGAGCAAGGTGAGGACGTGGCGACTTCTGAGGGCCGAGAGGGAGAATCTGTCTCGTGCCTCTCTCCTGGCTCCTGGTGGTTTGCCGGCACACTTTGGTGCTCCTTGGCCTGGGGACTCATCACCTGGATGTCTGCCTTCATGTTCACGTTGTCTCCCCTTATATGTGGGGGTCTGTCCACATGGTGTCCTTTTCACAGGACACAGTCATGCTGCATCAGGGCCCACCACACCTGCTCCCGTGTGGCCTCATCCTACCTGATCATGCCCACAATGGCCCTATTTCCACATGAGATCATATCCTGAGGTTCCGGGGGTTATGAGTTCAACATATGAACTTGGGGGAAAAACTCAATTTAACACATGACAACCATCCTGAATCTCTAATTTCTCCTCCCAGGGGCCTTCTAGGGTAACCATTAAATTGATTCAAACAAGGTATTTTGAGAATAGAAAGGGGCATTACTAACAATTCTGGCAAACAACAGGTGTAACTGGGGACTGGCCCAGGGTAACTGTGAGCTCTGGCAGGGATCGAACGCGAGGCTGGGAGCAGGCCCTGCAGCTGCCTCTGCCTCCCCTTGGGTCATTCTGTGACCAGGATGAAAATCACATCCTCGCTCAAAATGAGAATGGCTGGAGTGCGGGGAGAGGGAGGAAGGGATGGACAGGCACCTGGGCAGTGCTGAGGCCACCAAGGGGCTGGTGGCGGCATGTTCACACCTGGGGATCAGCTGAAGAAAAGTCACCTGTTCCAAGCAGTTACTCTCTCCTGACACCTGGACATGGACTTGAGCCTGAGTAGGACACGTAGGGTGTACATGGAACTACATGATGCATGGAAAACATCCCCGCAATGACTGCCCAGTCCACCCTGGGTGACACTGGTCCACATGAATAGTTAGAGGCATCCTGTGCCCAGGGACGTCGTACCGAGCTCCTTGGGGCACCCAGAGTTCAGAAAAGGAGGCCACAGGGTGCTCTAGAGCAATCCGGGGGTGTGGCGCAGCCAAAGGTCAGGAGGGCAGCAGGACAGGAGCTGACAGCGTGAAGGACCGTGCCTAGAGCAGCCTGGGTCAGCGCAGCCTCGAGAAATGAGCCGAGACGTGCTCCCTCCTCCTCTGTGCCGTGCATCTGTGCAGGGTGAGTGTAATTGCATCCTTAAGTGTTTGACAATATTCTCCACTGAAGCCACCTGGACCTGGGATATTCTTTGTGGGAAGGTTTTAAATTATTAATTCAATCTCTCTCACCGATTTGATTCTATTTCATATTTTTACTTCTTCCTGAGCCAGTTTGGTAATTAACTTTTTTGTAGTGCTCTTGCCCCTTTCATTGAGGGGGTCAAATTTGTTAGCAAAGTTTTTCATTTGTTTGCTTTTTTGTTTAAATTGTAATCAATTTTTTTTTGAGACAGGGTCTCCCTCTCTTGCCTGGGCTAGAGTGCTGTGGCGTCAGCCTAGCTCACAGCAACCTCAACTCCTGGACTCAAGTGATCCTCCTGCCTCAGCCTCCCAAAGTGCTAGGATTACAGGCATAAGCCACCGCGCCTGGCTATTGGAAGAGTTTTTTCAAAAAATGATAACCTATTCATGCCTGTGGGATCACCAGTGATGTCCTAAATACCATGGAAATGTGGCAGTCATGCACCACGTAACATTTTGGTCAACGGCAGACCACATACATGATGGTGGGCCCGTAAGATTATAATGGAGGTGAAAAATTCCTATCCCCTAGTGACACTGCAGCCATCACAACATCATAGCACGATTACTTTATTTTTTATAAATTCAGTGTAGCCTAAGTGTCCAGTGTTTACAAAGTCCACAGTAGTGTGCAGTGACGTCCTGGCCTTCACACTCACTCCCTGCTCACTCACTGGCTCGCCCGGAGCAGCTTCCAGTCCTGCAGCTCCATTCGCGATGAGTGCCCTACACAGCTGTCCCATTTATCTTTTATATGGTAGTTTTACTGTGCCTTTTCTGTTTCGGTATGTTTAGATGCACAAATACCATTGTGTCACAATCGTCTACAGTATTCAGTGCAGGCACGTGCTGTGTGGGGCTGTAGCCGAGGAGCACCAGGCTGTGCCGTGCAGCTGCGCCGTGTAGCGGGCTGCACCGCCTCGGTTTGTGTAAGTACACTCCATGATGTTGGCACAACAGTGAAATTTCCTGATGGCACACTTCTCAGAATGCACCCTCGTCATTAAGTGATGCATGACTGTATTATAAATCTCACAGACCATTATTGTAAAACAGTCAATAATCTTTTAAAGAAATTCAAAAAAATGAAAAAAATATATATTTCATATTAAATCAAATATTTTCCATTTCTGGCACTTTTCATTCCTTTGTGCATATTTAAGTCTGTCGGTTATCATTTTTATTCTGCCTTAAAAACTTCTCTTAACATTTCTAATAGTGCAGGTCCCCTGCATAACAATTCTCTCAGCTTTGATTTGTCTCAAAAGTCTTTATTTCACCTCTTTTTGGGAGATACTTTTACTTGGAATAGAACTGTAGGTTGACAAGTTCCTTCCCCCCAGTCCCACTTTAAGACGCTGCTCCACTAGCTCTGACTTGCGTAGTTCCTGACAAGAAGACAGACTTAAACTTTATATTTGCTCCTTTATATGTAGCATGTCTTTTTTTCCTCGCCTGCTTTTTTAAGGTTCTCATTTTATCATGCATTTGCAGCAACTTGACCGTGACGTGCCCTTGTGTCCTTTTCTTTGTATTGCCCTGCTTGAATTCTCAGAGCTTCCTGGATTGGTGCATTTCTAGTTTTCATAAACTTGGACATTTTAAAGCCATCACTTCTTCAAATATTTCGTCTGCCCCCTTTTCTGGGGGCAGAAAATTACACATATGTTGACCAATTGATATTGTCCAGTATGTCACCAACACTCTGTTCCTTGTCCCCCCAATTTACCTCTGCATGCTTCAGTTCAGATAGTTTCTATTCCTATGTCTTCGAGTTCATTGCCCTTTTCTTTGCAGTATATTGTTAAATTCCTTTCTTGTGACTTTTTCATTTCAATTGTGCGTTTTACATTATTCCATTTTCTTTCCTTTGTGAGCATATCAGTTATACTTCTTTCTTTACATTTTTTTACTGATTGGCCTAGAGTTTGTAATGTACATTTAGAGCTAATCCAAGTATAATAACAAAATAATCCAAAACTTCTCCCGCACCCCTGTGTCATTGCTGCCATGCCTTCCACTCATACATAAGCGTACATAAGAGTGTGTGTATATACATGCTTCATAAGCATATATATGTATTCAGTTATGTATTCTTGTGCATATAAGAGATACATACATAAGTAAACAAAATTGAATGTATAGTTGCTATTATTTTGAACAACCTGTTATATGTTAGATTGATTACAAATAATAAAAATAAAGTTTTTATTTTACTTTCACTTATTTCTTCTTCGATGCTCTCCTTTCTTTACATCGATCTGAATTTCTGACCTATACTATTTGCCTTCTCTCCAAAGAACTTCTTTCAACATTTCTTACTGGGCAGGTCTACTGGCAACAAATTCCTTCAATTATTGTTTGTCTGAGAAAGTCTTTATTCTTCCTTCACTTTCCAAGGATAATTTCACAGAATTCTAGGCTGGTGGGTTTTTTTCTCTTACTTTAAATATTTCACTCCACTCTTGCCTTGCTTGCATGGTTTCTGAAGAGAAGTCAGATTAATTCTTATCTTTGCCACTCTATAGGTAAGCTGTTTTTTTCCTATGACTTCTTTCAGGGTTTTCTTCTTTATCTTTGATTTTCTGTAATTTGAAAATGATACACCTAAGTGTGGTTGTTTGGGCATTTATCCTGCTTGATGTTTTCTGAGCTTCCTGGATTTGTGGTTTGGTGTTGGACATTAATTTTGGAAAACTAATCAGTCATTAGGATTTCAAATATTTCTTCTCTGCCCTTTCTCTTTTCTTCTCCTCCTGGTATTCCCATTACAAGGATGTCACATCTTTTGTAACCATCCCACAGTTCTTGGATATTCTGTTCTGTTTTATTCTGTCTTTGTTCTCCTTGCTTTTCAGTTTTGAAGATTTCTATGGGTAAAGCCACAAGCTCAGAGATTCTTTCCTCAGCCATGTCTAGTCTACTAATAAGTCCATCAGAGGACTTGTCCATTCTTAAACACATCCAAAGTCTATTCTTCATTTCTGTTGCCATGTTTTTGATCTCCATTTCTTCCCCACCCCACCTTGGGATTGCCACCTCTCTGCTTATATTATCCATTTGTTCCTGCTTGCTGTCCACTTTATCCTTGAGAGCCTTTCACATATTAATCATAGTTTTTCTAAATCTCCATAATTCTAACATCCCTGCTATGTCTGGTTCTGATGCTTGCTTGCTCTGTCTCTTCAAATTGTGCTTTTGTCTTTTAGTATTCCTTGTAGTTTTTTCTTTTTCTTTTTCTTTTCTTTTTTTTCTTTTTTTTTTTTCTTTTGAGACAGAGTCCCACTCTGTTGCCTGGGTTAGAGTGCCGTGGCGTCAGCCTAGCTTACAGCAACCTCAAACTTCTGAACTCAAGCAATCCTTCTTCCTCAGCCTCCTGAGTAGCTGGGACTACAGGCATGTGCCACCATGTCCGGCTAATATTTTCTATATATTTTTAGTTGTCCAATTAATTTCTTTCTATTTTTAGTAGAGACGGGGTCTCACTCTTGCCCAGCCTGGTCTGGAACTCATGAGCTCAAACAATCCACCCACTTCAGCCTCCCAGAGTGCTAGGATTACAGGCATGAGCCACTGTGCCCATCCCTGTAGTTTTTTCTTGAGAGCTAGACATGATGTACTGGGTAAAAGGAACCACAGTGAATAGACTTTAGTCATGTGGTAGGAAGGTGTGGGGTGAGGGGAGCATTCTGTAGTCCGATCATTAGGTCTGTGTCTTTTAGTGAGCCTGTTCCTCTGGACTATGAACTTCTCCTTTTTTCCTCCCCCACCCTTAGGCGAGCAGCCAGCCCTGGCGACCACACTTCCCAGGTAGCCAGTCACGGAAGCTGCGGCCATTTGACAGCCCCAGCCCACGCCTTTCCTTTCCCTGGCTGGTCTCTCCTTAAAGAACTCCTGATTAGGGCCCTCTCCTGAGGGCCTTCATGGGACCTAATTCTCTGTGCCAACGTTACGCTAGTCCCTCTGCCTGGAACGCCCTCTCCCTGACCTGGCACGTCCAGTCCTCGGGCCTCTCCAAGGCTGCACTTCCATGCCACCTGCTTCCACGTTTTCAGTCCTCCAGGAAGTCACGAGACACAGGCTGCTCCGGGGCGTTGGTGGCACTTCTCTCAGCGCGTTTCCTTTCCCACCCAGCGCTGTGGTGTTGGCATCTGCATCCCACTTTCCCGATGAGATCCTAAGCTACCTGGGCAGGATTCATTCCTGCCTTATCTCTGCCTCCTTCCCGAGAGCTGGCACAAGGGCCACCCAATAAGTTGGCTTTCATCAGTGATTGAAAACAAAGAACCCTCCCCCTCGGTCTGGAAGGAGCAGCCTGGGCAGAGACAAGTAGCTGTTTGTCTGCTCTTCTGCCTCGAGTGCCAGGAAGGTCCAGCCCGATGGACTCCGGCCAGGGAAGTCCCATCACTAGCATTAGGGGAAACCGTTGGCTGCTAAGTGGACACTTTTGACAGGCTCTTAGGAAATGAGGACACCAGCTGTCCCCTGTCTTAGTCGACAGAACGTTTCCTTTCATCTCTCCCGGGCCTCTTAGTCCTTGGCGGGGTGTCAGAGCCCAGCGCCAGTTGTCCTGAGATGGGGAGGCCGACGTGACAGACGGAAGACGGTGATCGCTGTGTGAAAGGAAACTGCTTTTGTCTCGGCCCCGGGCGTGCGTGGCGGGCACCAGGCTTGATGCCAAGGAAGGCACCACCGCTGGAAACCGATCACGGTTTGTTTTTGTTCCTGCATCTGAAGATGCACCAGGACTGATGGCACCGTGCAAGCACAACGTGCCGCGTTTCATACCTGCAAGACCAAACCCGCTGGGCGTGGGCTTGCTCTTCCTGCAATCCAGCCTGTCGGGGGGTGGGGGGGCGCGTCATGAATCAGGCGTGGCTCCCCCAGGGCTGGACAAGGCAACTGAGACCATCGGACGAGGGAGAGCCTACCACTGGCTTTTCTTTTGAAAGGGGGGCTGCTGACCTCCATGGCAAGGACAGACGCCCAGCCTGCAGAGGGTCCCTGGCCAGACCCCACTATGGCCCTCGAGGGCAGGAGTCCCTGAGCCGAGGACTGTTCCTGTGGCTGTGGAGGCGAACCAAGAAAGAGACAGACACAGAGGGAGCGAGAAAAACAGGATGGTTGAGGAGGGGATGAGAGGGGTCAGGGGAGAGAGGTGAAGGAAGAGGATTTCAGAAAAGAAGACTAGAAGAAAAACAGAAAGTGAGCAGGAAAAAGGGAAAAATAGGACATTTTAAAAGGGGGTGGGAGGGAGAAGAGAAGGCAAATAAGAAACTATGTTAGTATTAACAGTAACAGTTTTTGAGAGTTTGTTGATTGACAAAAAATGTTTCTTAGATTCGTTTCCCCTCCACAAGGGGCCATTGGTCCAAGCTCCCTCTTCTGCCCTGGCGGGGAGCAGGGCGGCGCAGGGGTGAGCTGCTGTGTAGTCTGAGCACCCCCTCCTCCTTCCAAGCGGCCAAAGTCCCGGCCAGGGACACGTTCTGCTCCAGCCGCAGGGAGCTGCGAAAGGTGTCAGCTCCCGGAGGACGTCTGCTGATTGGCTGGAAAAGTAGGGGGGAGGGGTTGCCTGCCGGAGTTGTTGGGAAACCAGCATTCTGATCACTTTTGACGCTGGTGTAGCTGTTTTCCTCTGGCAATCTCAGTGTGGTGAGCAGAAGCGGGAAAACGCAGTCAGCAAAGTCTTTCTGTGCCCGGTAAGAGGTCACCGAATGTGCAGCTCAGAGATAAGGGTGTGCTGCACACAGAGCTCCCTGCCCACATGCTCCTGGACTTTGGAAAACATCTTTTGTCCCAGAAGTGAGAGAAGGAACAGTATTTTTTTTATTTTTTTAAATTTTTAATTGGGGTGAAATACACATAACATAAAACGTACCATCTTAACCACTGTCGAGTGCACAGCTCGGTGGCAACCAGCACATTCGCACTGTTGTGCAGCCATCAGACCTTCCATCCACAGAGCTCTTTTCATCTCGCAAGGCTGAAACTCTGGACCCGTGGAACAATAACTCCTCATTCCTCCTTCTCCCAGCCCCTGGCAGGCACCATCTTACCTTCCGTCTCCATAAATTTGGCTACTGGCAATACCTCATATAAGCAGAATCATACAGTGTTTGTCTTTTTGTGACTGGCATATTACACTTAGCATCATGTCCTCAAGGTTCATCCATGTTGTAGCATGGGTCACAATTCTCTTTCTTTTTAAGGCTGAATAATATTTTATAGCATGTACATACCACATTTTAGTTTTCCACTAATCTATCTTTTGGCCATTGTGAATAAATGCTGCTATGAACATAGGTGTGCAAATATTTGAGTCCCAGGTTTCAGTTATCTTAGGTATATACCTAGAAGTGGAATTGCTGGATCTTATGGTAATTCTATTTTTAATTTTTTGAGGAACCACCATACTGTTTCCCACAGCAGCTGCACCAATTCACACTCCCGCCAACAGAGCACGGCGTTCCAGTTTCTCCACATCCTTGCCAACACTTGTTATTTTCTGTGTTTTTCATAGTAGCCATCCTAATGCTGTGAAGTGGTCTCTCATTGTGGTTTTGATTCGCATTCCTCTAATGATTAGTGATGTTGAGCATCTTTTTATGTGCTTATTGGCCATTTGCATATCTTCTTTGGAGAAATGTCTATTCAAGTCCTTTGCCTTTTTAACTGGGTTATCTTGTTGTTGTTTTTGAGTTGTGGGAATTCTTTACATATTCTGGATATTAACCTCTTATCAATGTACAATTTTCAAATATTTTCTCCCATTCTGTGGGTTGACTTTTTGCCCTGTTGATCGTATCCTTTGATGCACAGAAGTTTTAAATTTTGATGTAATGCAATTTACCTAATTTTCTTCTTTTGTTTTCCTTAATGAGTAGTATTTTAAGCCAACTGCAATACTATGGCTCTCTCAAGATGTTATCAGGTGAGAGAAAGAGTAAGATAAATACACCCCCATCCTGACCACTGCAGTGTGTGTTCCCCCAGCACCACCGTAGCTCAGACTGAGCCCCACACAGCAGCCTAGGAGCTAACCCTCCAGTTCAGTTACCTTCCCGGTCAGAGTTTGTATACGAGGTTATCGGAAACCTTTTCTTTGCAGACCTATGTATGCTAAACAGAGGGCTTTGTATTTTTTGCTTTTTGGGGTTTTTTTTGTTGTTGTTGTTGTTGTCATTGTTGTTGTCTGGTTGGGTTTTGTTTTGATGCTGGTAATTTTTTTTCCTACTTCTGAGAATGTTTTTCAAGACTTACAACAAGGAATCTTGCAGAATTAAATTCACATAAAAGATCCAAATGGACCACTTATGTTGAAGAAAACATCCCAGGTTCGCTGGCCAGCTCAGATCTTGACTTTTTGCACTAGAAGAGATCATCCTAAAAAGTCAATAAATGTCCCAAGGGGAGTGAGCCAAGCACGGACATTTAACCATTCGGAAAGATAAGGAGCTGAAAGCATCTTACAAGGGAGCGCTCAGCGTTCAGGGTCTTGGCTCCATGTTTTATGGGCTCTAATTCTGATCCAGTGTCAGCTGCTGGGTTCTCTGCCAAGGAAACACTGGAAAAGCAGCTTTTCTTTAATTTCACTGGTATGTCAGCAGCTGATGGACGCCGTCTGTGAAGCCAGACCAACATTTAAAACACTCAAATCTACTGGAACGAGTGCACCATTTTCCTCTCATGGTGGATAAACAAAGCCAGTTTAATGGAAGACGAGGTCAACCCGCCAGTGCCAGCAGGCGGTAGGGACGGGTCTCCAGCAGGCACTGTGGAGCGGCTGGAGCGCTGTCCAAGCTCTGCTCCCGTTAGAGTAGCCCGCCCTTCCCCCGGGGCCCCACAGGCCACGATCGCAGCCCTCTGGAGTCCTGTTGCTGCCACTCATTTCTCTTCTCTCTTAACCACCCGGTGCAAGCCACTTGAGCACAAGGCACGTGCGGGGCAAAGGCAGTGGGCGGGCAACACAGAACGAGTGTCACACAGTCCTTGTCCTCACGGTGCCGACACACAGGTGGAAGTGATGACAGACCTTCAGGAAAAAGAGGGATGATACAAGGCAAACTTGGTACCACCCAATTTGACATCCTCATAGTTCCCCAAGCATGGTGGGAGGTCCCAGGAGACAGGCCTGGAGATGAGGCCCTGTCACACAGACAGACACCGACACTCTGACACCAACACCTACACGTGCTGGCCCTGACCCACACCCAACCCACACCCTACACAGACGCCCGGCAACGAGAGGACCCCCTCCCATACCAGGATCGATGTTTCTTTAACGTTCCTCTCCTAAAACACATGAGAAATGGACAAAAGCCCAGCGCTTCCTCAAGTTTGCAGGCCCAAGAAGACACCACAGCTGAATTCATAATATGACCTTCTTCTGCCCGATTCCAAATAGGTTTCAAGTGTGCCCTATAAAAATGCGCCCTAAGTTCCTGGAAGGCTTGGCTTTTGAAAAGGAGTAAATTGGTGTCTGTGGGAGGCAGTTGCTGGAATTTCAGGTGAAGGAGGAAAGAGCCAGCCGGAGCGTGTGCTGTGGGGCTCTCTGCAGATGTGAACTGTTCCTGTGAGTGGGGGCTGGTCTTTCTTTTATGTTCCCTGGCTTGCTTTCAGCACAGGTCCAATTCAAATGCTTCGTGCGGCCTGGACAGTGACTGAGCCCTGAGGAAGTCCAGGTGGTTCTGATTAGGTCTGGAAGCACATGACTCATCCAAAGAGGACCCCATCCATCCCAAAGGCCCGCGTTCCTGTTCCTGCCTGCTGGGTCCAAGTTTCATTGCTGATGGAATGTAAGTTCCCGGTTCAAGGACAGAAACTTTGATTCCTTCTTCCCACCTAACCTCCACGCAAAAAGCCACCAAGAAAAAAAGGGCTGGCTTGGAATGGAGGCCCCAGAGGCTTGTTTGGACATCACCCACCCTCTGTAAATCAACATTTTAATGAGTTAAGTGCACATGAATCAGAAACACCAGGGTCACATTTCATCTGAAATGCTTGGGGGTGGGAAGCACAGCGCTCTCGTGCTTGGCCTGGTCCCCAGTCTCGAGGCCGGCTGGGCCCTGTCGAGTCTCTCATCCTGGTGTCGGGCCCAGCAGCCTCGATGGGTCCCCCACTGCCCCCGGCCAGGTCAGGACCAAGCAGCCCTGGGTTCCCTCGAGGGCAGGTACGTGCGACAGCCACACCTGCTACACTAATCGGTGCCAGGGACACCCATGGGCCGGGCGGCATGGGAGGCAGGCAGTGATGAGAACAATGAAAGGGTCTGACATGGAAATTTCCGTAGGAAACATGCAATTACATGTGAACATTCTGAATGCCACTCACAATCAACTGGACACACAGCAGTGATTATAAAAAATGAGAACAGAAAATTGAGAGCTGGGGCAGCTTGGGCCTTGGAAAACACAGAGTCTTCCTGGGGCGTCCTGTGACCCTCTACCTGGGCGCATGTGTGGCTCTGTGTGTGCGTGCATGCGTGCGTGTGAAACACATGACTTTTGAAACGCAGGACGTTGATTGGACTTGACTTAGAAGCTGGATCTCTTCCCCTGCAGTGGAAACCACTTCTCCTGAGCAAACCTGTTTCCATCCACTAGGCCCGGAGGAAACAGTGAGTCAGAAAAGTGGGGGGATTTTCTCTGGACCTGCTGCGGGTGCAGCCTCACGGCTGCGGAAGTGTGCGGCCCAGGGAAAGAGCGGCCCCCCAGCAAAGAGCTTGACCTGCAGTTCAGGGCAGAGGCGGGGGCCCAGTGGCGAGGGTCTAGGACAGAAATGTTCTGCCCAGAGCCCAGCTGCCCAGGACACAGCAGCGGTCCTTTTTCATCAAGATCCACGGTGCTAGTTCCTGGGGTTTGAGGGGCAGCCCCTTTCCTCCCACCGGCTGAGTGGAAACAAATGCCGGTCTCTGGGTCCTGGTGCACATCGACGCTCTTCCTGCTTGGTCTGCACTGTGGCCCGCTGTCAGCCATCAGCCCCGGTGCTCAGCGAGGGGTGCTCAGCGAGGGGGGCAGACCAGGTCGGCTTCTTGCTGCAATTCACAGGCGGGTGCTTACCTTTCTTCTAGCTGGCTGTGGCTGCCACCTCCTCTTCTTCCTCTTCTGCAGTGGCCTCAGGGCCTCCTGATTTGTCCTGCGGCAGGGAGGCATTACTGCTAGAATTGTTGAAGTTGACTCCCAACTCCGCTGCAGGCCTGGGGAGGGAGCCCTGACCCTGGAGGAATCCAGTTAACCCTAAGGAGCCCACCCTGGTTGTCCCAGGGCCACACTGTGAAATAGGCACTTGGGCCTTGGCTTGCGGTCCTGTTATTCCTTCCGATTATGTGCTTCATCACCTGGGCAAAGGGGCAAAACTCCTCAGATCTGCGTAAGTCCTCCAGAGAAGCAGACAGCAAAAACGGAAACTGAGGCCCTTAAACCCCCACCCACCAGTCTATCCGCAGGGATGAGTGCCCATGCGGATCAGGACGGTGTGCAGGGGAGATGGCCCGTGTTCAGAGCACTGCAGCAGGGTCTCCTGTTTTCTTCCTAATGCTCTTTCTTAGAAGGATATTTAAGGTGCAGTTCTGCATTTTGATCACTTTACTTAATTCCTGACACCCAGAGATCTCGAAGCTCTGGCCCTGCATCCACCTGGCCAGCCAATGCACAGGCTTCCTGCGGGGAGCAAGGGTCTGGGCTGGGCCCTGTGGGGAAGGGGAAGGACAAACCTCTCCTTGGCCCTCACAGCTGCCCACAGCAGAACTTAGCTGAGATGCCACCCCCCACCCGCCAAGCCCGGTGCTCAGGTGATGGGAAGGTCACCCTCATTAGACCGCGTGGGGGGGTTTCAGCTGTGGAAAATTGCTGGACCTTTTCTCCTTCCTCCCACCTCCTCTTTCTCTCCTTAAACACACATGTCAACTTCCCCTCCCTTTATTTAAGAAAACAACCCTGTGTGTGATTCAGTATAGCCCCTTCTTATCTAGATAGTGCACAGATGTGTGAAGACGCACGCACTTGCTGCTCCGATTTGGAGCTTGCTCTGGTATCCATCTTCTCCAAACCTACAGAGAAGCAGCCCTCCTCGCCTCTGCTGCAGAAGTTCCTGGCGTCTGCAGTCCCGGTGAGCCAGCAGCCCAGCAGCCTGCCCTGGATGTGTCAAAGACATGGGGTTTCCCCTCCAAAGACTCCGTTCCCCTTCCCTCCCTTAGCTCCTCCCATAGCCGGACTTTGAAACTGCCCAGATGGGGACAAATGGAATATGAAAAGTCCCAATTCTGTTGTCAAATTCCTATATCACTTTAGCTGTCCAGGTAAATACCGCCAGTTGGTCCCCCCCCCACCGCCCCGAACCCTGTGGCCTGGGCCAGGGGCTGGGGACTGGGAAGGTGACAGAGGCCGCGCCTGCATGCTGACAGAGTGCCGGGGACAGGCAGAGACCTGCGAGTTTCCATATGTAGAATCTGAAGGGAAGAGAATCCACCCTCAAAGTCTGGGACAAGGGTGAAATGAGTGGGTTGAGATTAGCCCCAGCTTTGGGCTTCTAAACACAACTGTCTGTTTTTTCTTCCCAGTGCAAAGCATGGCTAATATTGTGGATCCCTAGGACATGGACTCTCTCTGTGGATTGCAGAGATGGCGCTGTCACAGCAGCGCCCACGACACTGTGGAGCCCTAGAGCTGCTCGCTTGCCCTAGAGCACCCCAATCTGAGTGTGCCCTGCCCCACCTCACCCGGGCAGGCAGCACAGAGCTCCGGCCTGACCTCAGACCTGCCCATCAGAATCTGTACTTTAAAACTGGTCCTGGGTGACTCATTTGCACATTGAAACAGGAGAAGCCCTCTTTGGAGAGACAGACGTGCTGTACCCAGCACCCAGCGTAAGGACAGAGGGCTCCTTCCCTTCCACAGGTAACTTGCCTCTGTTAACTGATGGCTGGTAAGAACAACTTGCAGAACTCCAGTCGGGGCCGCAGCCTTGTGAAGTGTGGGTATGAGGGAAGGAAGATGCCAAAACAACCTCCTGCCTCGCGCCCGCCAGCAGGTGTGTCCTAGGAGACCCTTGGCAAAGTGAAATGCCTGAGTACTGCCGGCATCTGAGAAACCTGGTGCTTTAGTTCAGCATTCAGAGTCATGGCCTCCTTGAAAACCTTCCCAATCAGAATTTCTGGGGGTGGAAGGTAGGGGTGCATGTTAGCAAGCTCCCCTCCGACACTCAGGCATGCTAAAGTTAGGAACAGCTCTCCTCTTTCCTTGACTGCTATTGGATGACTGCTACAGATGTCTCCTCTTGGGATGCAAGAGAATCCTGGCACTTCTAGACCCAAGACGCCCTAGAGGTGAGACCAGCCTGACCTTGTGTCCCTTCGTCTCCTACTGCCCCTGGGAGGGGAGCGGCCATGCCATCCACTGGAGACTTGTGGGCGCTAGACAGCGAGGGCACCTCCAGGCCACAGCCTCCCGCAGTCCTGACCCAGGCAGCTCCCACAGCTGGAGCTGAGGTGCCTTTGCACATACGTCATCACCCTTTTGCTATTTGTTTTAAAAAAAGAAAAACAGCGATGGGAAATGATGGGTCATTGTGATAGCGGGAGGGCTTCAGTGGGGGTGACAATGACACCTACACCCAGTCTAAAAGAAATGTTTCTTCTTATCAACCACAGGCAAACTAAAAGGAAATACCAGTGTTTTCTTTGGCTGGGCTAGCATCTCACTATTGCACCAGTCAGGTACATTAGCATGTGAAAATCTTTCTATACCGGAGCATAACTCCCATAGAATTTTTACAAGTCCTCATCCCATACCTTAAAAGAAATAAAGTGTCTCTGTGCTTGGGTGTAGTTTGGGGTGACTTGCAAATAATTGCTTGTTTCTGGGTAAAAGTGCCAGTTATCCAGGTGTGGAGAGTCCGTGTGGATCTGGGAACTACGTCAGCTAGGCTTTCCACAGTAACTGCCCACGGAATCACACATCCCATGGAAGAATTCCTTAGGCAGGAAGCATATAACCCAACATGGGACAGCCTGGGCTCAGCAAACTGTCGCAGACTGCAACACTCTTGGGTCTAGAGGGAGGCTCAGGAGGGAACCCAGACGTCGTTGTGGCTGCACACCTTGGATCCAGGAGCCCTGGCTTCTAAGTCCAGCAAGGCTAGTGACCTGGGAGCTCCGAACGAATCGGGAAATCCTGGCTGTATCATACCTAAAATTAAAGGGGTAGACAGGGTCTTCTCTGAGGCCTCCTGTGGGTCCAACATTCCAGATGCAAACAAGCTTTCAAGTTCTAGTTGGTGATTCTCACACTGAGTTCGGCTGGCGGGGAAGGAGCATCTGAAACCACAGACATGGAAGAGAAACTGGGCAGGCTGAAAGCTACATTCTTGTAGAGCAAGTTTGTAACCTTCTCTCTGATCTGAAACGCACACAGCCAGGAGCCCCCTCTGCAAGTTACTCACAGGACAGACGGGAAAGGGGCGGGGCAGCCTGCCGTGCCGCCAGGCCTCCATCGGCCCCAGCCCGCCCATGCCAGGCACGCTGGCCACTGCCAACAGGGACCAGAAAGCACCCGGCGGCAACCCCGGGGGTGTGTGTGCAGGTGCGAGGGCGAGGAGTGTGTGACTGAGGGAAAAGAGTCACAGCCCACATTGCCACTGATTAATTGAGTGATTTTAGTCAAGTAAATATTGATACACGGCAGAAAAGCATGAAAATAAAGTGAACACGTACAGAAATTCCCATTAACATAAGTGATAACATCAAAACATCAGGTAAAACGCATTTTTAAAAAACACAGATGAAGTGGAATGTAAAACATTTTCACAGTATTCCAAGCTTTTGTAAAAGATTTAGACTGGAAAAGAGGAGTCCCACGCGAAGGAACTAGCGGAGCAGGAATCTCGTCTGGGTCCTTGCACCTGCCCGGGCAGGTGCAGGCGGGCCGGTGCGTTGTCGTTGTTGTGGGAGCCGCCCGAGGAGCTCTCCCGAAACAGCTCACCCGGGCCCGCACGTCGGTGAGGCTGCAGCGGAGCAACGCAGGTTTCGGTCTGGGAGGTGGGCTGCTGCGACTTACAGACCAGACGGAGACGGCTCTGCCTGGATCCCGCCTGGAGAACCTGGTGCTGATCCACAGGCATTGGGAGCCAAGCGCTACACAGGATGTTTTAAAAATAGATTGTTTTTGGAATTCTCACTTAGCATTCTGTCTTCTAAGATAACTATGAATATGCCTCAAAGATTTAGCTGAGTTCTGCCAATGGACTCACAGGACTGTCCACAGTGATTATTTTAAAGCTTTACAAATCTGGCCTTTGCACTGGCAATGATTACCTCCTCTTTTGGAAACCAATGACCAAGCCAATGAGCATGCATATTGGTTTTGTTATGTCGTTTTGTTGAGAAAAACAGAAGTCTGTGATACTGCAGCACTGGGTCCACAGATAGCTGCCCTTCTGGTCCTGAAGTTGCTGAGGGGATGCAGACAAAGCTGGTGTGCGTAAAAAAGTCATCCAACCCCTCAGTGAGGCCTCCAGGCCAGGGACTCTGAGGCTGCACGACACCCGCAGCGGCAGCTCCTATTTCCCACTCGCTCTCAGCTCTCTGAAACGTCGATTCCTACCTGCGGATTCCCATGAGGAGGGTTGCACAGCACGGCCACCCTCTTGCACACTCTGAGGTAACTCCCAATGCCCCAGCAAACCCCGCTGCCAGGGCCCTGCCTTGGAGAGAAGGCCCTCACCTGAGGCGCTTTGTCCAAATGAGCAGTATGCACAAGCACCCAACTCGTGAGTCAATCAACCAAAACGAAGACCCAGGTCCACACACTCATGAAATTACTCTGAATTTCAGTTTGACAACAGGAAAGCAGAATATTTCTAATTAGCTAATATATATACACATTCCTTAATCATCCAAAATTACAAGCAAATTACTGAAGGTACCCAGCACTTTATGATTAAAGGCCAGAGAGAACCACCCCCCCCAAAAAAAAAGAGGTGTTAAATGATGGGATCACTAATTGTGAAAGGTTAGTTACACCAGAACTGTCGGGTGGGTGACTAGGTTGGCATGCTGATACCCCACGGTTTCCGCATCACGGAGGCCGTGGGCAGGGGCAGGTCACACCCTGCGGCAGCGTCCAGGTTGGGCATGAACATTCACCCAGAGAGGAAGTCGCCAAGGCCCCAGAGGCGTTACAGGGAATCATGGATCCGGCTTTGGGGGAAGAAATTAACATTCATTTTTTAGAATTGCTTCCTATACATTGGACAAGAAACTGGTTCACATACATCCCTTGTCAAACATAAGGGCTTTCAGAAATATCTTAGGGCACATGGGAAAAACTGCAGAGATGTTTTGCTTTTGAAACTCTCTCCTTGGATGGAAACAGCTTTCCCTCTGCAGAAATGAAAAAAAAATGTAAAAAGTGCAGGGGACAGGCAGGCAGGCTGATCTCCAGGAACTCAAGTTTAAAGGACCCCTTCTTCACAGGGGAGCGGGCGAGCTTTGCCAGCGCTGTGCTGGCGTCCAGGGCAGGCAGGACCGGCCGGACGGAGGACAGCGTGCCGCCCTGCCGGGACCCGCCTCCCACCTGCGCCTCCAGACTGCAGCCTCCCACGGGCCGAGAGGCCTTGCCTTAGCACGCCGGTCAGATGCTCCATGTCGACTTTTTTTTAAAAAAAACCTTGAAAAGTGGTTTGTTTTTTACTGTTGATGTTTTTTAAAAAATGCTACTTGAACAAACAGATGAAATGAGAATGGTAATCCCTTCACCCAGTTTCACAATTCGCCCTGACTAGCGATTCCCTGGACTATTCTAAAGTGAGTTTTTCCCCCCTTCTTTATGTTTTGAAAAACCACTAACCATTGCCTTTTCAGTCTGAAGACCATGGTCCTGCTCACACCCACTGTGCTTTCCTTTCCCCCCACAGAGGCAGCACGCACCCGCTCCACCTGCGTGGGCCCTGGGCGGATGGGCCCCGCCCTGCTGTGGCATCTCACACTGGCTGAGTCCCATCCGAAGACAGCCCTGTGGGAGGGCGCACGGCAGCGCCTGCGGGGCCCTCTCTGCTAGCCCCTTGGCAGGCACCATGAGATTCTGTACTTGGCGCTTTTCTTCCCTGCACCTGTCACCTCCTGGAATTCATCTTAAAGCGTAAGTGTGGTGTGTGTCTGTTTCTGTCTAAGCAGGTGAGAAATCACTCTGGAACGGGAGGCAACGGGACTTACCAGTCGCTAGAACTGGCCAGTTGCAAAGGCATAGAGCAGCCGATGGATCCATCCAACAAGTTGCAAAACTTAGTTTTTGCTGCTGGCTCTCATTTTTTGCCAACTGCCCTCCTTGCGTGTGTGCGCATACTGGCCAAGAGGGCTTTATTTCTAGTGACTGCATCTCTGGTGGAGATGGTATGGCACCTCCTCTGCACAGCGACTGTGGCCCCACGCTGAGACCTCAAAGCCTCCCTAACCTAAGTGGCCTCACCTCCCCTGGGCGCGGCTGCCCTGGGGCCGGAGCGTGGCTGTGGAGGGAAGGGCGTGAGAAGGCGGCAAGGACAAAGCCGGCAGGACTACGATGTCCACTACCACAGGAGCGCCGTGTGCGCGTGGGACCCGATGGAGTCCAGGGTCGTCCGCTCTCCCCCCACCCCCCAGGTCCCTCCCCAACCCGCCCCATGGCCATCACTTAAAGACAGACTGAAAAGTGGGGCATTCGTGGTTCTTCATCTTCTTCATGAAGTTTTTGAACTCCTGGTTTCTCTTGTCCCACCTGTGGATGGCCGTCAGCAGGTACTGGCTCTTCACCTTCCGGCCCAGGATGAGGAAGTGGTGGCTGAGGTTGTCCAGCTGGTGGCACGGGCAGTCGGCCCCGTTCTTCAGGTACAGGACGAGCTTCTTCAGCTCCTTCTTCTTGATGGGCCCCAACTTCAGCGGCTTCTTCTTCTTGGGGACAATCTTTTTGTCACCATTTTCTTTCTTCACTTCCTTTATTTTCATCCTCAGTGCTAGAGACGGTGGAGCAGAAAAGGAGAAAAAGAGGGAAGAGGGGAGAGAAAGTGTTTTAGACCAGTTTTGCAACTGAAACAATGAACCACACGCAGGAGAAAACAAAAAGCAAACAGCAAGTAAAAGAAGGAGACAGTTTTATTGACCCAAACCAAGGTCTCCGTCACTCGTCTGCTACTGACTCAGGCCCCAGTTTTATGTGGTCTATTCTCAGTAATTGCCACTGGGCACCATAAGATTCTCAAATAAATTTTCAAAACCAAATCATATTTCACTTTTAAAATTCAGCAACTCAGAATATCATACGCTGCCTTAAGTGATCATATAATCCAATTTAATCCATATAATCAAATGCTATAGATCTCAGCATTCAAAGGAAAAAACTGAGGTTGTTTGTAAAGAGAAAGTTATTGGTTTAGCTTTTTAACATCCAAAGATGTAAAATCCTAAAAGTTGGGTCCTGTCAACGAGACAGACAGAATCTTACATGCTCGCCCAGCAAGGGGAAGTTAAAGAGTGTTTCAATTTGTCGCAGTCAGGCGCGTGACACATCAGCGCCCACCCTCAGCACGGGAGAGATCAAAGCGCCGGTCACTGTGTCCCCGCGGTGGCTGCACAGCAGATCCTGCCAACGCTCTGCTCACCCCTGATCCCCACTGACCCCACAGCAGCACTGCCAGCGACACACGCCCAGGTCAAAATCTGCGCTGCCTTCCTGACAGACTCCCGATCTAACGGCAGGTCCAGGTGATGCTCTCGTCGGATCTGACGTGGCACACAGGCTTCTCCGCACAGTCCCAGCATGAGGGGCCCAGCCGTCCACCCGTCCACCGAGCGTCTTGTTCCTCTGTCTCTGCAGACCTTGCATTAACACTGGGGACCGGATCCTGCAGTGACAGCTCCGCAGGGTCTACTGAGGAAGATAAACTCCCCGGGAGACACCTCACAAACTGCCCACACTCCAGACACTCGGTGTTGCTGTCGAGGCAGTTCCCCTCTGAGGCTGGCCTGCCCCCGCTACTGTGACAGCTTTCTAGAATCTGCACATCCTCTGAGGTCTCCTGAATTCAAAATTACCACATCCCCCTTGTTAACAGCACCCGCCTTCTACCCACACTCCACGAGCAGAGTCTTGAACCTGAACTGAATGACAATGGCTGACAATTACGAAAGCAGGTGACCTGCCCAGACATGTGCTGAGGATTTTTCTGGCATTTCCTCAATTAACCCTAACAACTCCAGGAGGAAGGCACAAGTATCCTCCCCATCTCACCAAAGGGGGAACTGAGCTTCCGGAGGCAGTCGACCTGCCCGCAGTCGCCGACTCTAAGCTGAGCCCGCGTCCGAACGCGCTCCCGTCATCACCACGGCGCCCACGCTGCCTCTGCGCTCCCCAAGTTCTGCAGAATGAACCTGAAACTTGGGAGTGCTGGCTCAATGGACCAGGACTCACGTTTAACAAGGAGCCCAGACCCCCCTCCCAAGTCTCGCCACATTTCCAAGAGACTTTACTTACGACACGGGGAGAGTCCCTCCCAGTTGACAGATACTGCCCTGGCAGGGAAAACCTGCACTGTGGAGGCTTCACTGTGCAATATTTAGTTAGTGCATTAGCAGAGCACGGCCCTGGCTGACCCGAGGATAAAGAGGAAGGGAAAAAACTCCTGGGAGCAAATCTTTAATGAATGTGTCCAAGTCAGTCAGCTAGACACTCTCCCTCTGCAAAAAGAGTTCCAGAGCATGACCCCTTAGGAGACCCTAGGCCTGGGAACACCTCACCCCAAGGGTGGAAGAAGGGACGGCAGCTGGCAGCAGTGAGCAGAATGTGCTGCCTGGGGAGTCACAGGATCGCCCGGGACGCCTGGCACCGGTGGGAATAGGCTGTGCTCTCCTGCCCCACCCAGACCCGCCGCCGCCGCCCAGGGCTTCTGAACACGCCGACGCCCTCCCATGTGCACAGAGCACAGCTGGGACCAGCAGGCGGGGGCGCAGCAGACAGGAAGCAGCAGAGACCACCCCTCCCTAGCCTCACCCCGACATAGGCCCGTATCTGGTGCAGCGTCCACTGTTGGCTTACAAACCTTGTCCCTGGGTCCACTGGAGCAAAGACCCCACCTCTTCTAGTCTGTGGCTCACTAAATAAGAAAAGTTCTCCGAGGGGTTGGGTAAGGGACCAGCAAGAGGAGTCTCCGCCCAGGCGAGGCACGTCTCTGCCTCCCCCTGCAGAACAGTGGCAGTGCTAGAAACCACGTGGCGAAGCAAGGCAGAGCCCTGCATGGCAGCAGGCAGGAAGGACATTTCTGCTCCCTCAGGAGACCCTCCAAGACGTGGCTCCAGGTCCGGAGATAAGCCCCAGCTCCTTCCCACGGTCTAAGGCCCAGAACCAAATGTTGCCTTCGCAGTGACCAAGAAGAGTTCCAGGAGAGAGCAACGCACGCAGCAGCTGGCACGGTGGGCACCCTCTTGCCGGCAGAAAGCTGTCGTTGACTGAATACCCGCCACACACTGGGCTTGCGGATGACCGCGGGTGAGCGATCATGGCCCCTTGTGTAGCACTCACAGAAACCATGTGAAGAGGCCACTGCTATTATTTTATTACAGTCTTTTACAATCGAGGAGAAGGACTCGCATCAAATAATGACAGCACAGAGCCGGTTTGTGGGACCCAGAGTCAGGACCAGAACCCACACTAGCCCCAAAGACGGTGCTGCTCCCTCTGGCCACATGGTTGAAAATCATACTGCTTCAGTGGAAACTATTGCACTCTTCTGATTGTGTTGCTTTTAATCACAACTCAAATCAAAAATTAATGTTCCTTTGCTGTGACTGTGTAAAGGAATTTGGTTTGCAGGGTGTGGGGTGGACAGAGAGGGGAAAGGAGAAATCGGATGATGGAAATGTGTTATGCATTAGACCCTATTTCTTGCCATTTGGCTCACTTTCGTTTTTGAGGTGAGGAGAGTACGGAAGAAGGCACATATGGCCAGAAATTACTAACATCTTTGAATCTTTTAAGGTATTATTTCAAGGATGCAGATTACCGACAATGTTTGAACAGGCCATTAGCCGTCCCAGGTTGATTTCCCAGTGCCTTGCAGAGTGCATGCTGGGGCAAGGGTGGAGGGATGGGTGCTGGCCTGGGAGCAGCCTGGGACTGATCCCCCACACGGACCTCCACCTCCGTGCTACCTGCCCCATAAGCTGCGCTTGCAATGCAGATGGTGGGGTGGGCAGGGAGGAGAAGCCTCAGGAGGCAGCAGCTGGGCTGACCGCAGCCTCTGGGTCCCCCATCTGTAAAGCGTAGAGCGCAGCTGCCTGCTGGCCTGGCAGAAGGACCCCGCTGGGGGCCAGGCCAGGCAATACTGGGGAGACACAGGTTCACATCCAGCCCCACCCCCGTGCACTGCACCCTACGCACCCTGGAGGGTAGGGTCACAACTAAACCACCACCTCAGGCCCTTGATCTCAGCTCTTCAAAACAGCTGGACCCTGAACTAAAGCAAAATTAAAAACAAAAACAAAAAATTATCTATTTTTTTTAGCAACAATTTAACACCCACCAGGGGTGGGATGTTACTGCCTACCTAGGCACCACCAGCAATACTTCAGAGACCCAGGAACACTGAAACCCAGACTTGAGGCTGCAGTCAGGGGTTGTCTGGGTCTTTCTCAGTAATCTTCAAATAAATAATCCCTCACACTTGAGTAAACCATTAAAATTTCATTCTACTTTCAACCATCCAAACCATGTTTTTGCTCACAAATCAGACTTCCTTAATAGGCTCCCCATGAAGCTTGGCCGTATTTCTGAGGCTGAGCTGAGACTCAGAGAGCCAGGACACCCATGCCCAGTCCTCGCTCTCTGCAAAGCCATCTCTGCCTGCTGACTTCCCTGCTTCCGGTTGCGGTGCCTCCGCCGCTAGACGGGGCCCGAGTGCGCGGCAGCCATGGGCCAGGGCCACTCACGTCCACCACCACCACCGACGTGGGATTGCTGTAGGAATCCAAGACGGATCTGCCGGGACGGGGAATGGGCTGAGTTAGGAATCAACTTGTAACTCACCTGATTACAGATGACAGCTGCAGTGAAGCTGGTAAGGGACAGTAAAAAGAAGAGAAAGAGGGACCAGGAGCACCTTTGCTGGGGCTGGGGCGCAAGGAACAAGAAGAAGAGTTATTATAAAAGCCATCAGAGGCACCGATGGGAACCTGGCAGCCCAGCGTCGTGACAACCACCAGAGGAAGACATTCCAAGTAGAGGAAACGCCCCTCAACCCCAAATGCCGAAGAGTTTACGAATTAGTCTGAAACTGGAGCGCCCGGCTTGGGGACTAGGGGATCGTGAAGACCAGGATGGGAGGCAGCAAGGGTGAATTCCAGAGAGCTGAAACCAGCGGGAGGGGAGACAGAGGGAAGACAGAGGGAAGCCACACAGACATCCCCAAGCATCTGCACTGTTTATGAAGAGTCACCACCAGGACTTCTAGCCACACATATTGGATGGAGCACATACAATCGTTTCCACTCCTTCCTGAGGTCAGTTTAAAATCATAGTTTTAAAAAAAGTTATGAACACATGCAGGAAAGTGGTAAAGAAAACAGGAACATATAAATGGACGGTGGAACCTGGCTTGAGAGGGAGGGAGGGAAAAAGCTGAAACGCAGCTGCTGACAGACAGGGGGCGCCAGAAAAACGAGCCGACCCAGAAATGCTCCTGAACTGGGGGCCCTGGGCGCTCCTGGAGGCATCAGCGTGGGGGCTGGCATAAAGTCTGTGTAGGGACACTCAGCCCCACTCCTCTGGGCCGTGACTCCAGGGGACCTCGCCCACGCTAGCAGCAGCCAGAGGGTGCATTCCACACAGCCGGCTTAAACCAGCCTGCGGGCGGGGGGCACCAGACACCCAGGAAGACAGGGTGCTGCGTGTACACCAAAGGGCTCAGTGAACGTGCGCAGAGTAGAGAGTGAGACCGCAGGTCTCAGGGCACTGCACTGACACGCCCCCGCCCGAGCACTGCGTGCTTCCCCCGAAGAAACTAATAGCTCAGAAGAAAAGACTAAAAGGCTACAGGCCCCAAGAAAACTCCACAAGGAGGCCCAATAATCACAGGCCCTGCATACACAAAAAGAGCTCCCAATTTTGTGCCTCACTGTCAAATGCAAATGGACAACAGGGGCTGGCAGGTATTTACGGAAGGCTTCTAAATATGAATGACAGACACCAAAGCATACAAAACAAATAGAAAAAGAAAAAGAATTCAGAGATAACAATGATGTAGGGAACATAAACTTTTTTAAATGATAATAATATTAGATAAGATTTTGTATTAATAAAACAAGAACAGAAAGCTATTAAAAGGAATGTTCAGAGAACAGAAAAGGGTACTTGGAAATTTAAAGCATAAGAGAAAAAACTAAAGAATGCAATGTAAGTGCTTTAAGATAAGGTTGAAGAAATTTCCTTTTTAGCTGAACAAAATGATAAAGAGAGGGAACATAGAAGAAAGAAAAAGACAGAAAATCAATCCAAGAGTTTCACCATCACCTCACTTACCTATCAAAAAATGCCGCATTAATCAAGATGACAACACGGGATTCAGGAAAACAAAGATCTAACATAAGAAAAGCAAAGAAAGGCTTAGAATGGATTTTCCGGAGCCGCTGCATGTGGCAGGCTGCGGTGGGTAATTTTAGGTCCACTCAACGGGACGGAAGGATGCCTAGGAGGCTGACGAGGGGCTGCTTCTGGGCGTGCCTGTGCCGGTGTTTCCAGGAGAGACTGGCTGTGTGTGGGTGGGCAGAGAGGAACACCTGCCCTCCACCTGGGAAGGCACCATCCCATCAGCTGGGGGCCCCCGAAGAGGAGGTTCACTCTCTCCCTGCTCTCTCTGCCTTCTGCAACAGGACACCTTTCCTCCTTCTGCCCGTGCACATCAGACTCCAGGTTCTTTGGCGTTTAGACTCTGGGATTTGCACCACTGGCCTCCAGGGCTCTCAGGCTTTTGGCCTCAGACTGGGGACTGCCCTGCCGGCTTCCCAACCAAGTCACACACTACCCACTTCTCTGGCTCTCCAGCGTGCAGACAGCCTAGAGTGAGCCCTCTGCCTCTGTGATCATGTGAGCCAATTCCCCTACTAAATCCCCTCTCATACCTCCTCTTAGTTCGTTTCTCCAGAGAACCCTGTCTGATACCTAGGCTTAAAGCTCCATCGGTTCCGATGAAACAGGAGGGAGGAGAGCTCAGGCAGATTACCTGACGCATATCTGCCAGAAAGTTTGAGGCTGAATTCATACCAGGAACATAAGTCATTGGGCAAATAAAATGAGGCGGTTACTATCCGAAGGAAAAACAAAAAAGGGGAAAGAAATTAAATATGCGGTACACTACATGGCTCAGCCACAAATAATATTTATGTAAGGCTAATAAGTTAAACACTGAATATTAACTTAACCAAAAGTGAGATATATCTATATTGGAAAGGGAGTGTGACAGAGATAAATCTTACCTTCAATAACAGAAGATCGATAAATAATGTCTAAACAACTTTAAATCAAGACCCTCACAATTTAAGCATGTCATTTATTTGCTCCAATTTGCTGGATATCACAAGAAATAGCTAAAATCATTGAAAATTATTGCCTCTGAGCCATGGGAATTATGGGTGGGAGGGCAGAGAGCAGGGAACTGCAGTTTTTTTGTTAAAAGCCTTTTATTCCTATTTGATGTTTTAAACTGTAAATATTTTGAAGCAAAGAAACTTAAAGTTTAAAAAAGCTTATAGTCTAATAAAGAACTTAAGTAAATCTAAAATATAAATGAATCCCAAAATGTGAGAACATAAAGGAAACACAGAGATGACATTTCCGGATTTGTTACTATCTGCTCAACTAGAGCAACTTGGCTTTAGTTAAGGGTTGCTAAGGCTCTGAGTACAAATTCTGCATTTTCAAATAGACTTTTTTGAGGAGGGGAAGAGGAAGAGGAGGGAAGAGAGGCACTGTATAGATCTAGTCAATCCCCATCATTTTCAGATTAAAAAAAAAATCAGTTATGTTAGAATGTGGATTATTTACTTTGAACCAGAAGAGACTTAAACTTGTTCAGCGGGTGCTCACAAGCGAAGCAACCTGCCTGAGCCACGAAGCTGGGCTCCTCACAGCTTGGACTGGAGCCTGCTCTTGCGAGGAAAGCAAGAGGGGCCAGCTGGGGTCCCGACACGTTCTGGGGTGCCCCGGCAAGCACCTGAACACACTTTCTCCAAAAGGTACCAAAACAGCATCCAGAGACAGACACCAGACCACTCTCTTTCCCACAAGGCCAAAGTGCCCAAGTAGACGGTTCGAGGAGCAAAGCGCGAGCTGGTCACAGAGAGACTGGCAAACACTTTGCAAAGTGGCCTGTCACTAGGAGACTTGCGCCAGCCTGTCTGATCGGGAAGGGCCCAAAGATGGGCACCCAACGCCCCTCCTGCCACGTGGGGCCTCCCAGTGAAAGTCTGTTCAGATAACAATGCCTCTCTAAGGCAGGAGGACAGAGGATCCGATTCTCTGTTTCCCGGCCCCAGGTCACAGTGTCTTGGGTGGGCAGCCCCGAGGCCTGAGGCAGAAATCCAACTGTGCAAATGAGATTCAGTAACAGCACTGGGAAGGCCCGACTTGCAAGAAACTGCGTGCTCCTTCCAACGCCCAGCAGAGGGTCCGGCACGTGATGAACGGTGAGGCCCTGACAAGTCCTGCCGACAAAGGCCTTGTGGTGGCAGCTTGACAGACCCCTCTGCGCCCAGCAGGAGCAGTTATGGAATCAGTAATTCGTTTAGCAAAGAAAAGAGCTTGCACTTTGTCACGATAACTCAGCTTCTCTCCCCTGACCGCAAACCACATGCTGCATACTTACATGCATTTACTGACTCCAGGGCATACATTACCAAAAAAAAGCAAAAACAAAACCAAAAAAAAAAAAAGAAAAGAAAGATTGAATGCAGCTTTCTTTTTCTCTCTACAAAAACAGCAGATGCGGAACACACCCTTGAGTGACTCCTGTGGGGCAAATGATTCAGTTGAAGTCGTCCCGTTTTCTGGATCCCAGACACCTCGGGGAGTTGGTCAGGCAGGAGAGTAGAGTTTGCAGCTTCACACGGCCCCTCCCCAACACTCGTCTGCACGCACACACGCGCACACACGCACGCACGCCAGCATCAGTCGGTCATCTGGACTCCTGCTACCTACCTGCTTGACTGCACGGGCTGTGTTAAACCCCCACTGGCCTAAGCTAACGGTGCAAAATGGAAACCCAACTTAGAGAGCGAAGCGCTGCCTGGGGGGTTCACTTGGGAAGGCGTGTGCTTTGGCAGCGCTGGCAGCCAGGGCTTGGGCCTCAGTGCGGGACAAAGAAGCGCTTCGGCCCTTTGCCTCCACCCCTGTGCGCGCCTAAACCGCCCCAGCTAGCAGCCCACAGCCACCATGCAGGGACGGGGGGAACAGGAGAATCCTTAAATGAGGCAGCCATCAGGATTGATTGAGCCTTGGCTCCGAGTCCAGGCAAACCTGCCGAGGCAAACAGCTCTGCCTACCACGGGGTCACTGTCTCCGTCTCTGTCCATCCCACCCCTGCCCCGCTGTTCGCCCAAAAGTCAAGCTGGAGCGTGGGGTGAAGGTCTCCGCACCTCTGCACATATTCACTTACCGGGTCCCCTGATAACCCTATGAGGTCGACACTCTAGTTACAACCAGTGTCCAGATGAAGAAACTCGGGCAGAAAGGCTCATGTAATTTGCCCAAGGCCCCACAGCCAGGCAACAGCAGAGCTGCAATTTGAGCCCAAGAAGTCTAGCTCACAAAATACGAATAATGAAACAGGTAAAGTGAACTACATAAGCAGAACAGGAGACCCATGTCCTGGGCCGTCCCTCCTTCCACTGGGGCGAGCTGCTTTTCAGCCTGGCGTCAGGGAAGGGTGCCGCTCAGGCCTCACTGGCCTCCCGAGGACGCGCCAGGTATGAAAGGACTCGGACAGGCAGCCCTCTGAGTCGTCACCCACGGCTCCAGAGCACAAAGCTACGAAAGCACAGAAAGAACCCTCTGTGCCTCCTTCCTTCTAACCATCACTCGATTCTCAATGTCCCCCAAACAGGATGGAGAGGAATGCTGGTCTCTCAAAGGTGAAATGTGTCTTAGCCTGAGATAAGTATGGTTGAAGCCAAGAATCAGAAAAGTTAATGGGAGTCAGCACCAGCTCAGCTCTGTCTCAAAGGGCCTTGTCTCCGTGTCCCTGCACTCCCGTCCCCGCCATGCTCAGCTGGCACACACTCAGGGCAGCCGGCATACCAGCCTTGAGCCGGGTCTCCTGACCTCTGCATCCAGGTCCTCAGACCCTCACTGAGTTCTCCTTTCTCTCACCCCCTCTGGAACCTCCACGCAAGTAACAAGGCCGAGCTTCTGAGAGCCTAAGGGGAGCAAAAGGTGCAAGAAAAATAAAGGCAATGAAAACTCAGCCCGGCGTGGTGCGCACACCTGTAGTCCCAGCACTTTGGGAGGCTGAGGTGGGAGGATCGCTTGAAGCCAGGAGTTCAAGGCCAGCTTAAGCAACATAGCAAGACCCCATCTCTAAAAAAATATTTAAAAATTAGCCAGGTGTGGTGGTGTGCACCTATAGTCCTAGTTACTCAGGAGGCTGAGGCAGGAGGATCAGTTGAGTGAGGAGTTGGAGGCTGCAGTGAGCTATGATGAGGCCACTGCACTCTAGCCTGGGTGAGAGCACAGAACTCTGCCTCATAAAAAGAAAAGAAAACTTAAATGCCTCCAACTTTGTGCTCCCTTTCTTCTTCTCCAAGAAAGCCACATATTAGAAAGAAACAAACACAAAACTCCCCATGGCTGTGGAAGCTGCTGAGCCCTAGGGGTCATAGTCCCAGCAGAGGGACAAATGGCCCTGGCTCCAAAGGAGGCCCACATGGAGTCTGGTGGACAGGCAAAGACTCCGGGTGCACGGAGACAGAGCTCAGCAGGAGCAGGCATCCAGCCACACGCGGGGCACCTTCCCCACCTCCCATGCGCTCTGCCACCACTTAGGAGGCAAACGTTTGCTCCTAAATATTCGCCAAGTCCCTGGCTCCATGACCAACAGATTTTCTTCTACTGTGCCACAGCACACTCCCTGTCAGTGCTTCTCGGCCTACAGAAAGCAGTGGAAGCGCAGGGTCAGGGGCAACGGTTCGCAGTCCTGTGGGACGGTGCCATGAGCACCCGGCTGTCCCAGCAGGCGTGCCCGTTTCTGACTTGGAGCGCCGGCCCACTCAACTTCCCTCCAGCACCTTTCCCCGGTTCTTGCGCCACCTGCCAAGTGTTCCCACACCTGTTCATGGGCTTGCGGCCCGCACAGCGAGGAGGAGTCCTTTCCCCTGCTCCCTCTCCAGGGCCCCGGCTTGCACCAGAGGCGCTCCTCGCGCCGTGCTCCCCAGCTCCCCAGCCTTCGCCGCATGCTTTGCCCGTCACACGGCCGGAGACTCAGGACGCTGGGCAGGCGCTGTCACTCTCAGCATGGGAGGACCCATGTAGCAGCCACAGATGGGGGCGACAGAAGACAGCTGTCACCTTGCACACACCCACAGCTGGAGCACCAGCAAAGGCACTTCAGAACACAACACGCTTCAGCTCATGGCTACCAAGATTTCAGCTAAGCTGGGGGGGGCGGCGTAGCCTGTCCACAGGCACAGTCCCAGCTGGCATCTTCTGTGGACAGATGTGTATACAGACACTATGTACACAGTAGTCACAATGCCAATCTGTCATACATGGAGAGTTCGCTGCAAAACCGTCCACATGGCGTGTGCACAGTGGCGGCTACAAGCAACGGCCTGAGGAGCTGTGTGCGGTGTCCGGGAAGGCGGCCACACAACTTCACTTACGTGGCCAACAGGGAAAGACACAGGCCCCAGACCTAGAATCCCTGCACGGCCCTGCCGGCTGCTCCCTGGTGTTCTACCTGCCCCGATCATCACACGTCCAGAGTAGCTGTGCTGAATGCAAGCATTGTGCCTAGTGGTCAACAAATAGGTTTGGAAGCGTCCTCATTTGTCTGAAGAGCTTAAAGTGAGCTGCTGGAGCGATTCACCACAGAACTGGAGACCTTCAGAGCACGCAGGGCTGGGCCGCGGGTAGCCCCTCATCGCCCCAGAGGACCCGGCTCCTAAGGGCCTTGGGGGTGGTTGGTTGGTTTCCCTCCACGTCTGCATCTCATCTCCCTGGCTTGGCTGCATAGCAAATAGCCTCTCACCTCTTGTAGCTCTGGGTTTTGTTTGGTCCAGTCACAAAGCAGGTTTCTAATGTTGGAGATTAGGTCTTGTAACATGCCCTCGTCCTCAGCAGCCAGACAGCAGGGCCAATGGCTATATTTTGAGCTGCCCCCTGCCTCCTAGAGCCACCAGAAGCCAGGCCCTGCTGGGCTTGACACAGCATCCCTTGGGCCACCATCCCTAGTCTAGAATTTTCTCCAAAGAGCAAGGCGCTCCTGACTGATGATTTCTTCATTGGAAATCATTCCAAGATTCACACATCAGTGTCCACTGCAACTGCATCAAGCTGGCTTTTTGGGTGCATGGCTGCAAGTTCATCATCCCTCTAATGGCCACCAGCTGCCACTGTCACCTACCAAATCTGCCTTTGGGATCCCAGTGTGGATGGTCCAGTGCCAGGCACTGCTCTGTTTAACCTTCACAACTACCTCGTTGAGTGGGTACTACAACCACCTATCTTTGAGGACAAGCAGGTTTAGGCATATGCTCTTCCAAGAGACACAGCTGGGAAGTGACAGAGCTATGATTCGACCTGAGGTCACCTGGCTCCAGAGCCCTAGTAGAGTGAACAGTGTTCCTAAAACAATCACATCTACCTGGAACCTCAGAATGTGACCTTATTTGGGAATAGGGTCTTTGCAGGTGTAACTAGCTAAATTAAGATGGGCTCGGCCGGGCGCGGTGGCTCACGCCTGTAATCCTAGCACTCTGGGAGGCCGAGGCGGGCGGATCGCTCAAGGTCAGGAGTTCAAAACCAGCCTGAGCGAGACCCCGTCTCTACTAAAAATAGAAAGAAATTAATTGACCAACTAAAAATACATACAGAAAAAAAAATAGCCGGGCATGGTGGCGCATGCCTGTAGTCCCAGCTACTCGGGAGGCTGAGGCAGTAGGATCGCTTGAGCCCAGGAGATTGAGGTTGCTGTGAGCTAGGCTGACGCCACGGCACTCACTCTAGCCTGGGCCACAAAGTGAGACTCTGTCTCAACAAAAAAAAAAAAAACAAAAAAGATGGGCTCACACTGGATTTAGGTAGCCCTAAATCCAATGACTGGTGTCCTTGTAAGTTGAAGGGACACAGAGACACATGCACAGACACGCAGGAAGAAAGTCATCTGAAGACAGAAGCAGAGATGGCAGTGACAAGCCAACGAACACCAAGAATTGTCAGGAGCCACCAGAAGCTAGAGAGAGGCGTGGAACAGAGTTCCCGAGAGCTCGAGAAGGAACCAACCCTGCCGACATCTTGACTGAGGACGTCTGGCCTCCTGAATTGTGAAACAACAGATTTCTGCTATTCAAGCCACCCAGGCTGTGGTGATTCGTTACGGCAACCCTAGGGAACAGACACAAGTCCAAACTCAACCTGCTGCACCACCGCATCTGAAAGACGCAGTCGGCAGCCATGAGGCAGATGGGGTTTGCCATGCTGCCTGGTTCTGGAGGCCCTGCCCAGGCTGCCCTGAGTTCCACTCCCAACTCTGCTGTGTGACACTGGGCAAGTCGATTAATCTCTCTGAGCTCCATTTCCCTAACTCAAAAAGAAGATACTTCCCATCCAGGGTCGCATATCGACTCAGCATAAAAGTAAGCTCATGGAAGGAAAAGCATTTTGAAAATGGAAACTGTCCTCTTGCTCTTAATTCTGTCCTCTTGGACTTTTTTTACTTTATACAGTGTGAATACATCGCCATTGCAAAACTAAATTACACACTCAAAAATAATTTTTATGTATAGATCTATGTTTTTATCTATGCTTCATTCATTCATTTGTTTATTTTATTTCCCTGACCTTCTGCTCAATTTTTTTTTTAGAGACTGCATCTTGCTATGTTGCCCAGGCTGGACTTGAAGTCCTGGGCTCGAGGGATCCTCCTGCCTCAGCCTCCTGAGTAGCTCAGACTCAGACCACAGGCGTGAGCCACCGTACCTGTGTCCAAATGTTAAGTACTTCCTTCAGAAGAGTACTTACATATTTTCCTTCAGGAAAAGCAGAGAAGTGCAAATAAAGTTTTTTCCTCCGATCAGACCAGAACAACTTCAGCTTTAGAAATTTGATTCATTTCCCTGAGGTCTCTCAAGCAGCGCTCTGTGACTGCCTATGACCCCATTTCTCCTCTCCACTCCCAAAAGAGTGAAGATTCCAGACTGTCTTACAGAAAAGAGCAGTGCTGAATTCAGATTCCTGCACAGTCACATCTTGCTTCTTCCTCCCTCTGCCACAACAAGAAGTCCTTTTTCCCTGACGGGCGTTAGCTCCAGACCCCCAGGCAGGGTCACCTGCAGCGGCCCCCTCCTCCACGCTGCCCTTGAAAGTCACTGCGTTCTCCCTCAGAAACGGGGTGGAACGATCCTTAGGCCTTTTCCTGGGAATGTGTCATGTCCCCCACATCAGACAGACCTGGTGGCTGGACAGGACCAGTGACATTATCCTTGGAAGGTCAGAGAGGGTGGGCTTGTGAAAAACCTAGATCAACATGATTTTTTACAGAAGTGAAAGAAAGAAAATTCATTCCTCCAATTTCCTTGTATCTATTGATTAGTTCAACTAACACACAGAGTTGATTAGAGCTTGTCCCCTTGCTCAGACTGACAGGTCCACTTGACCTACTGCTGCACCAAGGTGTCCTCGCTGGGCCACCGCACAGCCACTGTGAGCCGCTGGGGAACCTCCCCCCACCCCACCTTCACTACCTGTCTGCAGCCAGCCCCTTACAGAAGCACCGTGTGGAGAAAACCAGCCCCTAATGCTGGCAGCAGGCAGGGTCCAAACACACAGACGCATCTAGAGGAACTTGGCAGGAGCCACATCATGGCGCAAGGGTGGGAACTGGAGAAATCCACTAGCCCAGACTCAGAAACAGGACTGAGAGGAGGAGAGAGCGGTGGCTCCGGGTGGAACACAGTGGCCATTATGGGAACCAGCCGCATCGTGCAGAGAGGGTGCCATGTAAACACACTCGAGGGCTGTGACACATCAGGGTCCAAGCACCCAGCAGGGGACCCCAGGTGCTGGCATGGTGTTCCTGTGGTGGCAGGAACCCGCTGCCTGGCAGAGGAGCTAGCTGCAAACACCAGGGACCTCCAGCTTGGCTAGCAGCGACAAGGATCGACCAGTGAGCCTCTCATCGAATACCCTTCTTCCCTGAGGCCGGACACGCTTCCCTACGCCCCACGCATGTGCCCCAGAGGCCAGCGATGGTGCCTGGTCCCCGCGTCTTCAGACCCGCTGGCCCTGCTACCCGTCGTCCATAGCGGAGTTCAGGGTGAGACTTCCTTGAAGGAGAGGCCGTGCTCCATGGCACTCGAGTGCGCTTAAGAAGCACCAACTCAGGACTGCTACCGAAGCACAGATTCCTAGAGCAGGATGCTATTTAAGAAGCCACTTAACCAAAGTCTCATTTTACAGACCGGAAAACAGAGGCCTAGAGAGAAAATGAGGCCCACGGGCCCTCCACTGCCAGCAGCTGCTCAGGCCCCAGCCCAGGACACCCGACCCGACTCCCACAGCCACCGCCATCCCCGCGCCTGGCTCCTCACACGTGTGTCCTTCGCATGCATGCAGTCTGGGAAGGGGGCGCGGCACAAACGGCTTCCTCTCTCCCTCCTTCCCCAGATGCCACGAGCCTCTCCCACGTCAATGCCAGAAGGAGACGCCAAAACAGAGAGCCAGCCCGACTCCAGGCTGCAGCAGCACAGCTCCGGGTCACAACCAGGCTCATCATTTCCTGAGAGAAACGTGGACGAGGAGCGAGCGGGAAAGCCGGTGCCAGAGGCCAACCCCCGTCCATGCCTGCAGGAAGGGCCGGGAAGAGCCTCCGTGCCAGCCTCACGGCCAGGGGAACAGCGGGGCTGCCCCAGCACCCCACCCTGCAAGGAGGGGCTGCCTCCAGCACCCCACCCTGTTCAGGAGCCTCCAACTGAGCCAGGGGTGTCCCCAGGGGAGTCCCCAGCCTGCCCCTGTGAGGAGCACCCGGGTGAGGCCGGGCCTGGGACAAGCAGGTGTGCTCACACACGTGGCTGCAAACATGGGACAGCAGCCCTGGAAATTGGGGGGGGTGCCAGCGGCCACCCCAGAGGGAGCCACCTGTCGGGGTCCTGTGCGCAGTTTTGGGGTGAGTGTCCAGCAGGACGTTCCAGGCTGAGGGCTCCACAGGAGGAACGGGGCGCAAGGTGGGAGCACACGGAGCTTTCAGCCAGCCCAGACCAGATCCCCGCACCGTGCTACCCACAAAGAGCCCAGGAAAGGAAGGACAGGGACAGGGAGGAGGGGAGAGCTCCAGTTCCCACCGAGGCCTGTCCACTCCCAACTTGGCGCGACCGTTCCAAGCAAGGGCATCTGCCAGCAGGCACATTAAGTCTGAAAGGGAAGAAGGCTCCAGGGAAGAGCTGCCAGTCACAGAGAAACCCAACACCACCACCCAACTCGACTCTCTCCTGGGAGGGGCACCCCTGTCGCCACCTGCCACCGCCTCCCCTCACCCACAGTCTCACCCCTCAGAAAGCGAAACATGATTTCTTCAGAATCACCACAAAAATTGATGCCAAGGGAGGCAGAGGAGCAGGCTGGGCCCAGACGCCCCTGCGCGTGGGAGGGAAGGGCGTGGGCGGCGAGCATGGGCGGGCAGGAGGGGAGGCCCAGCCCGGCCGGCCTCCATGCCACACCGGTGGGGCCTCCTCGCAGGCAGCTGGGGGCTGTTCCCAAGGAGTCATGGCCTCGAGGATGCCGCGGGGCCTCTGGCCTCCATCTCAAGACACGCCACACAGAGTGGCGTCGGGCTGTCCCTGCACTCCCAGGAGTCGCCCCTTTCCTTGCCGAAGGGAGGGTCCACACCTGGGGCAGAGGCTGACTGGGAACAAAGCTGTAGGGGGGGACTCCTACACTGCTGTGACCTAATGAGCCGGAGGGCCTCCTTGACTCCACCTTCCTTAGGAATGTCATCTGACATCCCCACCAGAAGGAAGATTCACCCTATCGATACAGCCATTCCCGGGGAGAAGCCACCGCCGGAGAGCAGACAGCAGGTGCTTCCAGAAACACGGCATCGGGGACTCTGAAACATCAGAAGCGGCCGTCGGGGTCACGCCTTCTGGGAGGCCTTCTGCAGTCCTCCGGGTGTCAGAAGCAAAAGGCCACGCAGCCTTCGAACCCCCCCCCCCCCGCCGCCTGACAAGGCAGCCGCCCCTCTGTCGAGCAAGCTCCCGCCTCTCCTGGAGCTCCGCAGACCTCGAGGCTCGGCCCTTGCAGCTGTTTTCCTCCGACACCTGCGACCCTAACAGGAGGACATCCTGAGCACAGCCCAGGGGACGCCGAGCACTCGCCCTCTACACCGGCGTCAGTTCAGGATACAGCAGCAAGAGCATCGGTATAAGCACCACATCAGGCCACCATCGAAGGCAGGTGGCCCCAATGTGTCCCATCTGCACCAGGCCTGCTATGGGCTCTGTCCCCTCTTAGGGGCAAGGCTGGCACAAAGTCTCGAGGCGACATGGTCCAAGTGTCCTCTCCTATTCAGCTCTCGATCCCAGAGTCTTCAGTCAGTATTTGCTCCCTTGTGAACCCACAGACATGGTCAGGGGTTAGATGGGTCTATATTTTAATAACCTCTAAAATTCTTTTTAATCTCCCCTGAGAAAAACATGGCCATTGCTACCCTAGTTTGGATTTGGTATATCTGTGAAATGCATTCAGCCTTTAAATTTGTTTTTCTTTTTTAAGGAAGGTGTGGTTTGTTATAAATGCTTTAGGGGGAGAACGGCTGTGCAGGGTGTGCCGACAGTCCCTACATGAACAGGAAACCTTTCCTGGGGTGCCACACAGAGCTCGTGGCTGGCAGTCCCAGGGTGAGCCACATATTGGATGAGAACAGCACTCTGTGGCTTCCAGGTCATTCGGACACACTCTCACGAGGTCTGTGCACCAGCCCAGTGACACATGCGTGATGAGACCTCTGGCTCCCAGTACTGCACTTAGCCAAAGCCACATGGCTGGGAAGTTGCAGGGCAGGAATAAAGATCCAATTTGGAATTTTGGAGAGAAATTGATCAGAAAGTACTTGATCCACAATTCCACACTGCTTCCTCATCAGCAGGCTCTAGCTGCCCCACGCCGGGAAGAGCCCGACGCCATCCACCTTCAGGTTTCTGAGTTAGCTCAGGGAAAAGCAAGAGGCTCAGACACATGCTCTGGAGAGGGCCCCCACATGCGGCACCAGCCCAGGAGAGAGGGTGGGGTCAGGACGCCCGGCAGCCCCCAGCCTGCGGTCAGAGAATGCCGACCCACACTGCAACGCTGCACTGCCCTACGCGGCGGTGCCACGCCCCAACACACCCCGACTCTACTCTCCAATCGGGATGTTCAGCTCACTCTTCGTCTGTTCCGCCTCTTGGACACACATGGGCTTCTCTTCCCCACGTGCCCAAGACGAAGGCCGAGCATTCCAGCGGGCACACCAGGGAAGCAGGCTGGAGCCGGCACAGGTATTACATCAAGAAACCAAGTCACAGAGCTCTTACGGAATAAAGCCAAGCCAAGCAATCTCAGAGCGGGAAGGAGCCTCCGAGACCACCTGCAGTGACCCCTTCAATTTGCTTAAGGAAACAGGTTCCGAGGTGTGTCAGACCAGCCCACGTCACAAAGCTGCTCCATGGCCGTGCCGAACAAAATCCCAGGACTCCTGAACTCGTGCTGTTTCCTGCCGGTCCACGTTTTGTCTCCTAACAGAGAAGTTTTTATCCAGTGGGTAAAGTGAGCCACGGGGCGTTTAAGTGACCTGCCTGCGCTGACACGGCAGGTGGCAGAACCAGGCACTGCACGCGGGCTCGTGTGGCTCCTGCGTTCTTTCCTACGTGCTCGTTAAGTCCTAGGGCTCACACCACGGCCCCTGTACAGCTCCTCCTGTGCGCGGTGACCTGCTAAGGACGTCACTCCTGCCCCAGGAACCAGCGGCTCTAAATGCTTGCTGCAGACACTGCAACTAAACACAAATAGCTTATCTGGCATTCAGAGTCATAAATAAATTACCAGGACTTGCAAAGGAAGTCTCCAAACTTACAAAGGTGGCCTTGGTTTGCACAGTGGCATCCCTGCAGAGAAAACCCGTGTGGGCTTCTCTAAGCCCTTCCCAAGCAGGGAGAATTAGCAGCATGTTCTTGGCAGTCTCTCTCTGAAGTGCTGGGGACAGAACTGAGCCTCGGCCTCACCCTGTAAAGGCCAGGCCAATCGCGAGAGGCAGCTGTGCGGCACGGCAGGGCTCGCCAGGTACACAGACGGAGGGCACGTGCACACACCCCTCACACCACAAACTCCCGCATCCGTCTGCACCCACACCGCACAGACCTGCGCACACACAGGCGAGCACAAGCACGAATGCACGTGTGTGCACAAGCACGAGGCCCCTTGCATCTCCCAACTACACACGTGCCTTGACACCCACGCCTCACAGACACACCCACCCTCACACAGAGCCATAAACTCACACGTGCCACGCCCACCCCCGCCCCTTACTCGGCTGCAGCCTCTCTTGCCTTCCCCCTTCAGAGAACCTGAGCTGACCCAGCCCCTTGGCTCTGACCAACGCCGTCCCCAGTCCAGCGACTGGGGCTGGCTCCAGAAGTGTGGCCTTCCTGGACCCCTAACAAGGTCTGGAGACAGAGGTCAGGGCAGTTCATGACAGCTCCTAATGACAACTGCTACTGGCAATGGCCAGCTCTGCGGCGACCGAGTATGGGCTGCTCATAGGTTCCAGCTCCCACCCAGAGCAAAGCTTGCCCGGGAAGCCGATGCAGCAGACGGCCCCGTCTCTGGCTGCCGGGTGGCCATGTTGACCTTCTCAGCCCAGCTGTCGAGGACACCTTCAGCGGGGTGGCCCTGAGCTGGACCGGCCCAGCCAGCACTGCTCTAAGCAGCTCCTAAAGGACGTCGCTCGAGGACGCCTCTGTCCCTCTTCACCTTCCCTAACATCTCATCACGGTGCCTGAAGTTCTGCTGCTAGAACTCCATTATTTTGGGTTAAAGACTGTCTTCTCTCTGAGGCCCCCTTTCTCCTCTTCCTCTACTTTTCCTTGAAGGCTTTTTCAAAGACGTGCGACGTCAGTGTTCAGCACAGGCTCTGTTGCCTCTCCACCGCCAGGAAGGCAGCCTCGTCCTGCCCTTGGTGCTCAGGGCCCTGCGCTGGCCTTCACCTGCCTGGCCAGCCTCATCTCGAGACACTCCGGCACACACCTGCTAGGCCACCCACAGAGAGGTCCCCACACAACACGCAATGTCGTGAGCTCTGCTTGGATTATCCTCCCTGCCCATCTTTTCTGCCCGGCGCTCTCCTGCCAGGCCCTCGCCTGGACCAGCACAGGTCCCTCCTCTCTGCAGCTCCCCAGCCCCTCCTGGAAGAACCGGCCTCTGTGCTCCTAACCTGCGGTCACTCCAATCCGGGCGCTTCCCTCCCAGGCAGGACAGACCTTAAGGAGCAGCACAAAAGCGTGAGAATCAGGGTGGAGCGGCAAGAGGCACTTTTGGGAAGCCCATGACAAACCTGAAGCTTCTGCCTCAAGTGGGCCCCAGGAGTGGGGACAGTGAGGTGCCCCGGTCCACCCGTGGGCTCCCCCATGGACACACCCCCACGCCATCCCACCTCCAAAACTCAGCAGCTCCTACATGACCAGCTCGAGGCTTCGAGAAGCCAGATGTTCCCTCCTCACCAAGGTGGCCCTGTGCAGGGCTTGTCACTCACGTATGGTCTGAAAGGCAACATGCCACCAGACAGAATTGTGCCTTACACTAACAGTTGCCCCTGCCTGTTCCAATGTGCACAGGTAAGAGCAAGCTTCTGGCCAAAAAAGGCATCACCTTTCTGGCCAAGGGCTTCGCTGGGGCTCCGAGCACTCGGAGGGCAGGGGCTGTAGAGCTCCCTGCGACAGGACTGGCCCACGGCAGCCCTCTGACTGTGACAGCAGAGACTCGCCTCTCCCCAGCCCCTGAGAAGAAGTGACGCGAACATGTCTAACTGCACAACTCAGATCTCCGCGACAATGATCCCAGCACCGGCAGATGTGGTGTGAGAATGCAGCAGGACTCTGTGCTCGGCAGAAGCCCAGCAACTGTCTGCTGGATTGAACCTCTGTGAGACGGCACACCTTCTGTGGGTAGTCAGATCTTCCAAGGAGAATGCACTCCCGTGCACACACCACACGCCTGTTTTTAAATGAACATGTTAAGAGGGAAGAACCTGGAACCCGAGACACTGGGTGCTGCTGGCATTTGGTACCTTGCAGCCTCCTCGGCCTCTTTGTGCCTCTGCTTCTCAGAACCAAGGCTGTGATCTGTCCTGCCAGCCCCACTCCCTCGGCGGGGAAGGGGCTGCAGGTCCAGGGGGTCCCAGGCTGCCTCACTGGCTCTGTGGTATCCGTCCACTTCCCGGCAGCTCGCCGGCCTCCTGCCCCTGCAGCCGTGCCCTGCCTGGGTAGTATCGCCGACTCAGGCCCAGGCCAGGGCTGAACTGGGGATAACCCTGCCAACTGCCGCTCCACAGGGGCATGTGTGGCATTGCTGGGACCCCGTCACCCTTCAAGCTGGGTACAGAGAGCGGCAATGGGAGGACCAGTCCCTTCTGCCTCCCTCAATGCTCTGGGCTAGGGCCTGAGTTAGCTGCTAGAACCAACAAATGACAAACGGACCTTCTTCCCCTGTATTCACTCACCTGACTTAGGTTTCATCATTTAAGAATTGCTACTTGTCTGGAGTCTTCATTCTCTTTCTCTGCCCTCACGTCCTGATATCAGGAAGGCCCTTCCTCACTTTCTCCACGAATCTTCAGTCTGGCCACTGGGCACTTGTCTCCCTCAGGGGACATCTCTGGGAGGCCTGCAGAAGACCCATCCCTCCTTGGAGCCTGAGAGCTGAGACTACACACTGAAGCAACCCGGCTACCGCAAACAAGCAGGCCAAGGCCTGTCTCACCCTCTAGATCCTTCAGTGCTCAAGGGCAGGAGACAAGACCACTGGGAGCGTGGAGGGCACTCGGACCAGGCCCTCTCCAAGCCCCAGAGACGGGCGGGGCAGGGCGGGCTGGTGCGGCTGCCGTGGGTGGAGCGACATGCGGACACACCTGCTCTTTCCGGGCGGCAGCTCCTAAGGGTACAAAGCGCTTGTCCAGCCTGTCTCCGGCCCAGGGTGTCCTCCAGCCGCAAGCCATCACCAACAGCTGCACAGATCTGCTGCGGAAAACTCCAGGGTGAAACAGTTCTCAAAGCGCTCACAAAGAAAAGAACACGCCTGAGGAATTCCTCAAAGGAAACATCCTGTGCAGAAAGCTGATGGCAGGGCCAGAGGACACGAGAGAGAAACCCTCAGAGTCCTGCTGAACGGGAAAGAACAGAGTTCAGGGAACTTGGGGCCTCGCTTTTTCTCCACTGCCGAGGCGCCATTTTGGCGTCTCTTTAAGGCTCACAGACATCCTTTCCTGCCCTCAAGAAAATATTCCTATATTCCCCCAGATACCTGAGAGCCAGGAAGCACCCACTCCCTCCCGCACAGCCACCCCCAGCGCCGTCGCAGCCTCACCTCACACGCTCGCGGCCCCTCGAGGCCTGAAAGACCCACGCCTTCCACACTCGGGACGCGGACGTGCGCGTGGCCATCACGCCCCGGAGCCCAGACCTGAAAAGCCCTCGGCAAACAGACACGAATGTCCCCTCTTCTCCGAGGTCCTTGCTTCCTGCTCCTGCCCCACTGCGGAGGTCAGCATGGGAAGGACCCCGGGCGGGAGCTGCCCACGACCACCGTTCCACTCGGTCCTGCCACTGTGGCACTCAAGCCCCACACCAGGGGCTGCCAGAACCAGCAGTTTGTAACTCAGCAGCCCTTCCCTGAAAAGCCACTGTCAACCACCACCACGACATCACCCTCTGAAGGACCCAGAAGGCTTTATTCCATCCCTTCCCGCCCCACCGCTTGCTGCCGCTCCCTGGCTTGCACGCGCGCTGGGCACCCCCGCCGCAGCCCTCTCAGTGAGTGGGCTGCCCTCTCACTCCCAGATGGACCTTCACAGCCACACCCAAGCAAAGCCAGAGACCCCAGAGGAGCATCTACAGCGTGTTTTTGCCACCGTAATTACAACTTGGCAGAATCCGGAAGGTGCCTTTTCACCCCCTTCCACCGTTCCTGGCCCCGGCTCCCAAATCGGTCAACACGTCCAGCCTCCTGCCAATTCAGTTCAACAAATGTCTATTTGCAGAGAAACCTAAGCCGGCTGCTGCTGGTTCACTTCCCTGTAACTCAGCACAGACCATTTGCGTGCAGCGGAGGGAAGCATCCTGAGGCCTGCCTCCACTGAACCAGGGAGTCCCAGGTGCCAGCACTAAGTGGCACTCAGACCCAGGGAGGCCCCTGGGCAGGCATGGCTCCTGCAGACACAAGGGGATCAGTCCTTCCTCCTCTCGGGCACAGCGGGAGTGACGCCCAGCCGGCCGGGCGGCAGTACCAGGTCTTCTCGGGCACGGCGGGAGTGACGGTGCTGGTGACGGGCCGGGCCCTGAGCACAGCAAAGCTGTGGTTCGAGTGTTTATTGTATGTGTCTGGCTTTCACATGGAATCTGCAACCTGCCAGTTACCAGTGTTTACCTTGGTGGAAATTCACGGGAAATCTTAGTATGAACAGGCCCAGAGTTTATTTTACTGCCAGATAAACAACTTTCTTTGATAAATCATCCGTGTGACAGTGTTCCTGAAAGACTACACAAAGATTTCAAGCACAATCTATAGGCCTCTGAGAAGCCTTCCAAAGCTAATGCACATTTAATTGGCTGCTCTAAGCAGGTCGAGGCAGGGCAAGGGGCTGACATTTCTTTGGCCATTTGTTCTCTCTTTTTAAAAAAATGCAGATTGGAGCTTCTGGCTCATTTCTGCAAAACTGCATGAAACTGACCAATACAGAAATGTTCATTTGCATCCGAACACAGCTTATTTTTGGGTTAAAGAAAGTGAATAACACAAGGCGCTGTTGGAAAAAATTAAAATAGGGAAAACTGCCCTGGAGGTATTGCACGAGACAAAGGGAGGGCAGAGGGACGTGCAATGACGCAAAAGGGCCTAAAGTCTCTCCTAAACAGACCCAATAAATTATGAGTAAGACGCATTAGGTACAAAATTTCTTAAAAACACACAAATGAAAGCTTCATTGTGGGCATGTCCCAGAACTAGTGCATGCTCTGTCCAATTCTTCAAATTCTGCTCTCATAATTGTCTGAAGGCTTCTAGTTTTAGTGACTTAGGGTGTCATCTAACTAAAACCCAGATCTCCTAACTTTTAGCATATATAGGGTTTGGGATTTTTGTTTGTTTGTTTTTGTTATTGTTAACTACAGCACCCTGAAGCTGCATAAAGCTTTTACAGTTTTTCCAAATTGGCTTTTAAAAAGGTTTCTTTAGTTTAATCCTCTGTTAATCAGAGAACATTCCATTCCATTTCCTAATTTTTGTTTTTTTTTTCCCAACAAGCTGATTTTATTAGTGCTAGAATTCTCCTTGCTAGACTTATTTCCACCCTGAAACAATTCTTTCCAATAGGTAGAGATAATTATTATGGATTGGACAGCCACCATATTCCAGAAACTGTACATGCCTGATTAATTCAATTCTCCCCATTACACAGTAATGTAGGAATTACCATCCATATTTTGCAAATGAAGAGATAGGCTCAGGGAGGTTAAGAGACTTTCTCATGGTTGCTCAGCTTGCAGGGTTAGGATTAAATCCGAGTTTGTCTGGCCTAAAGCCTATGTTCTTTCTATTCTGCTGCACTGCCTGCTTCTCGCGGCAACTGCTGAGCTCCTTCCGTGTGCTGGGCACAGACATCAGTCCATTTGAATTCTGCAAACTGACAGCAAAGGAGCACCCAACATCCCCTTCCCAGGGAGCAACCCGGACCCTCCTGGCAGGGTGGCAACGAGGCGGGCATGAGAGCACAGGAGGGAGGGAGTGTCTGCAATCAGACTGGCAGGTGGGGAGGAAAGCCTTCAGGAACCCAGGTGGAGGCGCCTTGGACAATCGCACGCCTAACGCCTTCGTCTGTCTCCTTTTCTTCAATCTGCAAGACAAGGGCAGGGGCTAGCTGACCTCGGAGGTCATACACACACAACGGATCTTTCCAGGGACAAAGTTGCAGGTGCTCACCTTGGCAACGTGTATACTAAAAACAGCAGTACAGACACTAGCACGGTCCCTGTGTAAGGTAGTTAACAATAACTTACTGTGTATTTCAAAGTAACTAGAAGAGTAGATTTGGAACGTTCCAAACTCAAAGAAACGATCAATGTCTGAGGTGACGGATATCCCAATGATCCAGCTTTGATCATTACACATTGTATGCTTGTATCAAAATACCACAAGGACCCCATAAACATGTAACACTATTATGTATCCACACAGTTCTTTAACGTGGTAAGGATGAGCAACGTAGCACCCACAAGACGTGGGCAGCTCCCTCGTCCCAGCCTGGTCCTCCCTCTCTCTGTCCACCTACCCTGGAAAAGCTTCAGAAGATAACGGTGAACTCGAAGGCAATCCTTGCCCTCCACTCGCCTTCTCCATGCGAGTTCATACACGCATCCAAAGATGCGGACGTGACGCTTAGTACAATACGCCAGACTGCAAAGTACAAACACTGGACGGTGCCACTTCTACGAGGAACCTAGAGTCAAATCCACGGAGACGGAGAGGGGAGGAGGCTGCCAGGGGCTGGGGCGGGGAGACCTGGTGAGCAGGCGGTTAATGGGGACGGGGTTTCAGTCTGGGTGACAGCGGCAGCTGCACAACAGTGTGAATGGACTCCATGCTGGTGACCGAATGCTCAAAAACGGCCAACACGGTCAATTTTATGTCACACGTATGTTACCACAATAAAACAGGAGACAGGAGGCCAGGCGATGGGCGGGGCACTCCCAGCACCGCAGGCGTGTCAGAGGGTGCCTGGGCCGCACCCCCGAGCGGCAGCTGACTGACCGGAGGCAGGCCCCGTCAGAACAGCCTGTAACCACGACAGGGAGGAGTCACGTGTCAGTCAATCCTGCGCCGGGGTGCCGCACCCTACCCGGCACGGGCAAGGCGGGGAAGCGCAAGAATCGGTTCAGGAAAGGCAGCAATAAACACGCCCAGAGGAGACACGATCGCGTCTGAGATCACGCCTCACTCCTCTGGCAAAAGCCACGAAGGCGGCTTCGCCTGCCAGGACAGATCGCTGCTCTGCTTCCACGCCCAGAAAGAGCACATGCAGCCCTCGCGCCAGGCCACCTCACACGCTCCTTGCCCTGTGGGAAACTGAGGCCTGGGAGGTTCGGAGACTCGCCCAGCGCTGCAGGGCACACACAGTTCCTCTCCTATGTCTTGAATTTTACTTTGACTAACTCTCTTTCTAGATGTTAGGCCTTATTTCTTAACGTAGACATATGAACAGTCACCCAAAACAGGGCATGCGGTTTTCCTTGAACTTCACAAACAAGTCACGGATACTCACTTGCAAAGAGCTTTCTTCTTTATGAAAAAGGAGGCTCAATGTCCACACCCTGCCGCGCAGACATTCACATGACAAACCGCTGTTTCATGCCTACCACGCATAAGACACTGTGCCAGGGACTCTCTGCTAATCCCAAGACACAGATGTACTTCACATCTAGCCTGAAGCATGTTCTCTTCATCAGTGGCAGGACGGACGGTGCGCCCCACAACCAGCAGGTAAGACTCAGGCCGCCCGCAATGTTGCGACGGGCCGCGCCAGTGTGCTTCGTCTTCGGGGGAAACACAAGGTTTGGTTTGGAAAGGCTGAGCCCGCTTCCGCAAGAGATCACACTGCCCCTCACAGTGAACGCTGCACCCCCAAACAGCAGCACAGCCAAGACACCTTCAAAGACGTGGGAGGCGGAGTGAGAACAAATGGGTGAAGGTTCCGACCTCCGAAAATACTTCTAGGAAATACTCCCAAACGCGAACTGCGGGAGCCGATTTTCTTTTCTTTCCTGTTGGATGAAGCTTAGCGTTGCAGAGCACGGTGTTTCTCTTTACGAGGAAATACCAAAATGTAAAAAAGTTTTCTTTGAGAAGTCAAGGAAAATTTCTGGGGGCAAAGAAATCCTTTTCCACAGGGAGAGAATACCGGGCTAGAGACGTCGCCACCTGAACTCTCAACTCGGCAAACTGGAGAAGCCAGTGCGGAAGACGCTGTGAACCACGTTAGCAGGAGTGTACCGGGCAAACTTCTGCCAGCAAAGCTTGCAATATTCACACACATGGACAAAGCCAGAGGCGGCGGCTGGGGTGGGATCTCAGCAATCACAGATCAGATCCTCACCCCCCCCAGAGAAACCCACCTGAAGGGAGACCCCGTGGGCCCTGGTCTGCTGACAGCGAGGTTACTGGCGGGACAGCCCGCAGTCCTATACTGGCCTGGTCAAGAGGCAAGAGCAGCACCCTGTTCTCATCGAGCAGGAAAGCAGAGCAGGAACAAAAGCCATGAGGGCGCCCCGAAGTGGTTGCCATGCTGAACGGGGTGTCGCACCACCGACCCTGGGGCAGCCGCACCTGCAGCTCGATCCAGGTAGACCCAGCCGCATTCCTGCACATCAGCGCACAGGCCTTTCCGCTGGGACTTTTTCCCTGTTTGGGGAAAAATGTGCTCTGAACTGAGGGGAGCCAGTGCGGGGTGGCGAGGTCGGCTGGGAAGCTGCAGTCCATGTGGCGCTGGCAGGGTGAGCATGCCTGCTGGCCCCGAGGAATGTGCCCCTTGTTCCTGGAGCTCCGGTAACCTGATGTCTTCCCACCAGGGATGTCAGGGCCACTTAAGGCAAAGCTTGATCCCTGGAGTAGGGAGTCAAGCATTCTTTTTCTTCTCTGCCGTGTGTCAGCTCGCATTGTCGAGTTTCTTTGTTTCCTAACTGAATCCCCTCAGCGTGGCCGACTGCCTCACACACTTGAAGTGAATTGAACTAGGAAACAAGTTCCTCAACAAGGCTGCATTCTCCGGGGTGCTAAGAAGAGCAGAGCTAAGCTCAGCCCCTGCAGAGAGCGAGCGCGCAAGAAAATCCTATGTATTGTTTTATAAGGTCCCCCTGCCCCCGATCAAAGAAGGCTGGCACACACAGACTCACAGCGAGGAGGTCAGCGCCTCGTGCCCGGCACAGCGGTGGCTCATCCTCTCTCAAGTGGGGAAGGCAGAGGGTAGAGAGTAAGAGGGCTCTGGCTGGGAAAGCCAGATTCCCTCTGTATCAACGAAGAGGACTTGACGAGGCGACCTCTGAGGCCCAGCAGGAATGCAAAAGTCCCATGAAACCAAGAAGAAAATAATCTCAGGGCTAAAGGAGCACAACCCCAAACAGCTAATCGCTCAGATTCACCACAACCTGACCGGCTATTAACGTGAGACCCCCCCCCACGCCCCTCCCTCCCGTACACAGCAGGCTGGTGGCTGGCTCAGTAGGCACTTGCTGCAGCGGGGAAGGACGCCCACCCCAGGTGAGTTCCCCCGGGGCCCTCCAGGCCCTTGCGCTGCACCACAGGGCAGCCTTGCACATTCGAATTCTTCCCGAAGGCTTGCCTGCCCAGCCCGCGTCTAGGGAACGTCTCTGGTTTAACTTGGTGCCACGGAGCTCCCAGGTACCCGGATTCTGCTGGTCAGCTGTGAGAGCAGGGAGGCGGCTCCATGACAACGCCGAGTTGGTGAGTTCCAGACAAACATGCTGAGCGCAGACGCGGATCCACTTCTCACAGCTCCTGAACACCAACTTCCACCGTGTGTTCCCACAGCCGCTTCTGCATTATAAAATGATTCCAAATTCTCTAGGAAATCACTGATTAGTGTTTGGTTAGGATTAAAATGATTAAAATATTTTTAATTAAATTTTAGTTTATTCTAGGTAGGTATTTTTTTTTTTTTTTTTTTGGGTTACAGTGTCTAGCGTGGTGCTCTGTGCTCGAATGCTGAACAAAGGCATGTATGAACCAATACGTGATCAGACACTCGGGGTCCTGAGCTCCTAACTGGGATCCTCACCTGCCAGGCCCCTCTGCGCACTCAGCTCTGGGGGCTCCCATCACTCTTCCTGCAGGAGCTGAGCCTGATCGACCCATCTGAATACAAACCACCAGCTAATACATGTCCTTCGAGAGTTTACTCTAATAGGACTCCCTGGATGTGCTGAAGTGTCAGAGGCCAACTTCTCAACGTGAGCACAGTGACTGACAACATCAGAAGAGGATCAAGGAAGTCAAAGAGCCATTTCTTAGTTACTCTGCGAAGCTGCTTTGATATCTCAGCCACATCTGAGTGGGCTCTTCCTGCCCCAGCTGTGCGGCAAAAAGCTCCTTGTCAGCATTTCTCAGAGACTTTATTTTCGTCCTTGTTTCCTCTACATCCATAATGCATGTTAGGGAAAGAACGCCCACCCTCTCTGCCCAATTTGTGGGTGACAGGCTCATTGCGGAAGCTGTGTGGGTCTGTACACCCACAGACTTCACAGCAAGAGAACCCAAAGGCTTAGCCCCACCTGTGGCAGCCCTGACCCCCATGAGAAGCAAGTGTTGCTGCTGTTACGTGGAAGGGTAAGCAAAGTCTGCAGACATTGCTGCAGGTGCCTGCTACAATTTTATCTGAGTTAATTTAAAATGCCAACAGAAAAAGGGTGTGACTCCAACACACACAGCTAAATGTCCAGTACACCACATTTTTCACAGAGGCACCATCTGAGAGCATGATCTTTCAGATATCCCTGGACTTGCTAAAACGTCAGGGGTCAACTTCTCAGAGTAGGAGGAGGCAGGCAGGGATGCCTGATGTCGAAAAAGTTCCAGCACTTAGCTGCTCGCAAGAGGCAAAGGACCTGGATTCTCCAACTTCCCCGTCTCTCACTCTCGCTTTTTTTTTTTTACAACACACATGTATTGAACGTAATTAGGGCAAGAGTTCTGCCCTGAACCTGTGTCCACAGAGCTCAGAAAACGCTGTGCACACAGGCAATGATCACGGATGCGTCTGGGTCAGTGCAGAAACAGGCAGGCACTGCACGCTGCTGGCCCCACACCCAGACGGCGGCGTCACACTCTCCAGCTCTGCCCCGGGGGCCGTCTGCGCCCAACTTCCATCTTTGTCCGCAAGTACAAACACCCTGGGAATGTACCTGGCATAACGTCCAAGTCCCTCCGACTTGTGTGAGCCCCCACACGTGTGTGCAGCTCACTCACACACGCCCTTACCCGGCACATGACCTTCCCACGGACTTTATCACCTTTAATCAACGAGAACATGGACTGGGGTGCCTCCAAATGGACACAAAGACTCACGTTACCTACCTTTATGCTTTTCCTGGTAAGAATTCTGTAAGAAATCCAATCTCAGGGACACAATGCAGGAATTAAGAGAAACACATTGTTCAGCGCTAGGCTGATCCTGTCCTTCTGAAAACTGGGCCTGGGGCAGACCCCAGGGACCTTTCGGGGACGGTCCCTCATCATCTGGCCCACAGAGACCTGAATTCCAAACACCTGGGGAGTCTCTCCTCTGGGCAAAGTAAATGCAAGGGGCTCCTGCCAGAGATGATTGGATTCAGAATTCTCTGTTCACAGCGAGTGATTCGGGAAGAAGAGAGAAAACCCATGCTCTTGTAGGGACGTCAATTTTCTTCGCCTGGAAGAATGCAATTGGGGACCCTCCTCTGAATTCTCTAAGTGTTGAAATCCCCCCTCCCTGGAAATGCACCCCGTTGTGTGCCATTCAAATCCTGGGCAGAGCCCTGCTGACACCTAGGGGTGGATATAAAAAGGGCCAGTCCGGAGATAGCCCAGCTGGAACAGGTGGGGGCTATAAGCTGCTGCCCCCCAGCCCCTCCACCTGTCCCCTAATCACTGCCCGCCTCTGCCAGGGAAGGTCCAGTGATCCCTCACACAGAAGAGCAGAGGCAAAGTCTGACTTTCATAAAAACCGGCCAGTCCCCCCGCCCTGCCTAGTCTTCCACCTGCCTGAGAACAGCAGCCACTTGGAGAGGACAGGGACAGAGAATACAAAGTTCCAAGAGGACGCACCAGGGCTCCGCTCACGGGGGACACAAACCAGGAGATGCCAAACCTCCCCAAGGCTGCCAGGGACATTCTTACCAAACTCGCTGGCACAGAGATGTTCAATTATGGCCTCAGATTTCAACTCGTTGTCACACGGAGGACACACCGTTGTGCCTGTGAAGAAACGGGGGAGAAACAGAAGCCACAAGTTACGGTTGTGGGGTGGGGACCAAACCCTGGGGAAGAGATCAGCCCTGCGACCAGGCTGAAGGTGGTTAAGGGCTTCTGGAATTTCTCAAGGCAGCTCTGAGAATCAAAAGTAAGGCCTCGAGCCCAGGATCTAACGCCATAAACAGGCGCGTGGTTTCTTGAAACACTCTGGCCAGAGCTGTGGAATATGACACAATTATTTAAACCAGCACAATCCGACGATGGGTGAGGGCAGGTCCTATGAATTATGACTTGTGGGTCTTGTGGGTTCTTGGAAAACACTGGCTTATAAACCCAAAAGGACATATTCTAGTTGTGTTTGCCCTGTCCTCTCTCCCCTCTTCTTCTAACATGCCCCTCTGGTTCCTGCCCCTCCACTTCCAAACTCCCGAGACAGCTGACCAATCCAACCAGCTCCCCAGGAGCAAGAGAAAGAAACTCAGCCAGTCGCACACATCCCAACCCCAGGGCCCCGACCGCCCTCTCCAACTGCAGCAGGAGCTCCTGCCCCAGCAGCTGGGGGGGGGGCACTGCCTAGAGCTGCCAAATGGGAGGACAGGGCTGCACCTGGACGGGAGGCCCTTCAGGGGCCCTTCATGGGTGACCGTGAAGCACTCTGAAGAGCAGGTGCGCGGGTAGGCAGGCATGCCCTGGGAGGCAGCTAAGCCCCCGAGGAGGAGACCTCCTAGGCCAGGGGTAGAGCCAAGATGCTGCTGACTCGGGAAGATCTCACAGCAAAGGGCCAGGGTCCTCCTGCAGTGGCTTACCATCATCATCATCACCTTCCTCATCTATCAAACAGCTGGAGTGTATCAGCGATCAAGAAACACATGAGCACATTCTAGGGGCACCCCATCCCTGGCACAGCTCGGAAGGCTGACCAGGCTGCAGCACAAGAGCACAGGAGAGTCCACCCAAGGGCAATGGAAGACCAGGTGGGGTCTGGTGTCTTCCTCCGCTCCAGAGTGGTTTCTGTGGCAGCAAGTCCACCCCTGTGGCCCCCCTATGGGTCAGACAGTGAAACAGGAAAAGCCTCTAGGTAGAGGAGGAGGACAGAGCTGCAACAGCACCCGGGGGCAAGGCTGCCCTCAGGACACAGCTGGCCCCTCAGGGCCCAGCAGAGACCACACCCTAAGTGTCCCCTGACAGACTCCCCTCCCACCTGCACTCTGCACCCAGCACCAAACACTGTTCAGATTCTCAGGGCAGCAAGAACACACTCCAAGAAGAAAGTGGTGTGACTGTCCTCAGTCCAAATATTGGAAATTTGCTTCGCACTTGAGATTGGGTTCTGGAAGTAGGGTTTATGACAAAGGAAAAAACTTACCAGAATTTTGCATTATGGTTCTTGCTTCCATGTATGAAAAAAAGGGAGAGGAAGTCCCTCAATACGGAAAGGACTATGTCACCTATACCAGGAAAGTAAACTGTGCTTTTGGATGTCCCTTAAGTTATTAAAAGAAAAATAAAGGCAGAAGTTATCACATTGCAAGGTTCTGCAAATATAATCTTGACCAAACAAGAAGCAAGGTCTGGGGCTGGGCAATCAGAATTTAAGGCGTAAGGCCCCGTCTCTGCCCGAGGCACACTCGCTGCCTCCCCTCCAGGCACTCAGAGTTGCCCTGCTCTGGTGGTAGCCTCGGCTCTGCACCCCACGGGCATTGTCCTTAATCCCATCTATTACATTTGGACCTTGGTGCCTCTCAGAGTGGGAAGAGCTCACTGGGGTGGGCGCTGGGTGTTTTCAACATGGCTTTACCCCATCTGGATTTTTCTTATGACTGGCCTGAGAGCCGCCGGTCCCAGAAGAGAAGAAGGAATGTGTAATGCAACCTTAATCTGTGCCTCCACGGTGCGTCCTGCAGCCCTGCAGGCCGCCTCTGCACCAGAAATCCACCCAGCTATCCATCCAAGAAGAACCGAATCACTGTTTTAAAGTGTGTTTAAAATAATGTTTAAAGCAAATGAACAAAAAACTAAAAGGTTTTGCATCTTACTAATAGTTAAGGAGCAGTAGAGGAATGAGACTGACTCTGGAATCAGGATTAACTGAATTTTTTAAAAAATTAATGCACACACATAACCTCTCCCTCCCTCCCTCCCTCCCACCCTCCCTCTCCCTCTCTCTCTCTCTCTCTCACACACACACACACACACACACACACACACGTGCGCGCGTGATCTTCCCTGGCCAGCCCCTTGAGAGACCAAGAAGGGACCCTAAGGAAGGCTCTCTGGGGAAGTGAGGGCACCATGGCCTCTGCGATCTGTGGCTAACATAGCCAGGCTGATCTAACGAACGTGCTAAACAACAACAAAATAAAACTAAATGTGCACTCACACAGCGTGAATCGGTAAAACGCGGCAGAAAAGGGAACAACAATTTATCAGCCTGGAGTTTACAGGTCTAATGGAAGTGCAGATTTAGAAATAACTTTCCTAGAAAAAGAACAGTTCCCTCTGCCATAACAGCAGCTGATGTGGCTCAGGCACCAGCCTTTGGGGGAAAATACCTTTTGACTCATTTCTTATCATCAGGTTCAGCCTTCATAACACATGGTCCCCGAAGACCAACACCTCGAGACTGTCTATGCCCACAAATATGAACAGAAACCAGCCTAAACTATGCAAAGATATGACTTTGCTTTGAAAATTCAGTTTTAATTCTAAAGAATAAAAAGAAGAAAAAATAAACAAATAAAAGAGTAGTGCGTGTGTACTTATTCTCATCCAAAAGTACCAGTTCTTCCCGAGAGCCACAAAGTTATGAGGACCAGTAGTTTGGTCTTGTCTTGACCTGGCCCCTACACACACACACACACACACACACACAGCCCCCAGCTCCACACTCAGCGCAGCCTGGGAGGAAGTCACGTGGGCTCCCTCATGCCAGGGACTGCAGTCCGAGGAGGAATGTGTGCCCTCTCAGAACAGAGCCCCTCATCAAAATCGCCACGGGGAGGACTGGTCCTGAGTCCCACTGCTAAATGGCCTGCTCACTGCTTTTCTCTTTTCATTCATTAAAGGCCTGGTCTTGGGGAGACCTGAGCACTCCTGGGACGGAGAGAAGGAGAGAGGAGGATGGTAGAAAGCCCGACTGGGGAGGGCACAGGCAAGTGGAACAGCAGTCAAGGCGCAGAAGGTGTCAGGAGGACAGCGCTTGTGGGGCTGGGGCAGGGGGTCCTTTCCCCTGGAGAGCAGGCGCCCCATCCAGTCCCCCATCTTCCCCACAGACTGTAGCCACCGTCCCGCAGCTCTTCTCCCAAAGTCTCCACTTTGTGTCGGAAGACTGTCCCAGAAAGAGACCAGCAGTTGCTGTGGGGAATGGACTCGCGCTCAGCCGAGCAGAGCTGGGCACAGCCTCTCGGAACACTGCTGGGCTGAGGCCCCAGCTGGCCGAGGAAGGGGAGAAGCCTGCAGGCTGCAGGGGGTGGGTGCACATCCACTTGCACAGAGTCTGCTTGCTCCGGTAACTGCTCAGCTCTCGCTCTCAAACAGCTGCCTGTCCCCGGAAAGTCAGCCCTAAGAGCAGAGGTACCCCGACCTCGCCACTGCAGCTGCCTCTCCCACCCAGCCGCAGCCCGTGCCTTACAATGTCGGTCACTTTGGACCATCTCCTCCCTCCCTAGAATAAGCAAGAGCATCCAAAATTTGGGATGCCCCTTTTCCCACACCTACCCCAAACTCACTCTGGAGGAGCCAGGTGACTGCACACCTTTCTTTTTAGAACCAGTGCTAGAGGTTAAAGACAGCCAAGTGTGCCAGCAGCCATTCTCCCCACCCTCTTCCTCAAAAGGCCCCCAGAAAGCCTCCCCAGCGCTGAGCGCACCTGGGGTGTGGCCCCAACACAGATCCTCTCCCGCCTGTGAGCCCAAAATCTGCTTCCCACGAATTCTGGGTTGAATTCACCCCTACAGCACTCAAGCCACCAGCTGGGGTTTTTCTGTTTTTGTTTTTTGCCTTTCCAGGATGTTTTTTTTCTTCTCACTCAAGAATTTCCCTTTAAATTGGTGAGGTTTCAGAGAGGACCCTCGGGCCAGTCCCCCAGGCCGCTGGGAAAGTCTCCGATTGGCAGAGTTGACTCCCGGGAGGAGATGAACAATGAGCTAATTACATTTTTATCTTTCTAATCACCTGAGGATTGTGCGAATGTGAGAAGCAGTGGGGGCCCCCAGCGTGAGAAGAGACTTTCCACCTCGGAGGAGCCTGGGGTGGAGAAGCGGAAACCCCCACGGCTTCTGAACTTTTTCTCAGCCAGATCTGCAGCAGTCCTGGGGCTACTTGGCTCCATGACTAGCTAGGAAAAGAGTTTTAAAAATATATATATTTTTAAAAAGTCTTCATCGAACTATGAAAATAAACCAAGCTGCGCCGAGCACTCCTCGGCCTTTCTGGGCTTTCTACGCTTTTGGGCTTCGGTTTCTCCCTACTGGAGGGTCCCGTGTCGGACGCGACAGGCTCCGGCGGGGACTCAGCGCCCTCCCCGCGAAGCAGCGCTGCGCCTGGGTCGGAGCCGAGGCTTTGTTTCGGTACCGAGGCAGCGAGCAGGAGCCCGGGCGCCGGGGCGGGCACGGCGCTGAGCCGCACCTCGGACTCCAGGCCCTTGGCAGAACCGCTCAGCGGGGCGCGAGGGCGGCCGCGGGCAGCCGGTCCGTCCCCGGCCTCGCCGCAGCCCGTGCAGTCCCGCGGACTGAGGGCGGCCTTACCTGGGGGCTTGGACGCTTCGGTGGCATTGGGCGGGGTCATGGCGATGCAGACGTCCCCCTCGGGGAACTTGTCGCACTTGAGCATCTCGGGCCAGTAGAAGCCGAAGAACTGCATGACGGGCTCGCACGAGTCGCGCACGGCCTCGCAGAGCCAGCGGCACGGGTAGATGGGCCGGTCGAGGCAGACCGGCGCGAAGAGCGAGCAGAGGAAGACCTGCGTGCCCATGTGGCAGTTCTTGTTGAGCAGGGGCACCCAGCTGCTGGCCTGCTGCTTCACCTCGGCCATGGTCTCGTGCTCCAGCAGGTTGGGCAGCACCATCCTCTTGTAGCCCACGTTGTGGCACAGCCGCAGGTCCACGGGGATGTCCACGCACTGCGGCGGCTTGGCGTAGAAGCGGCCGCTCGGGTACGAGCCGACGTCCGACTGGAAGCTCACGTAGTCGTACTCGCTGGCCGAGCCCGCGGCCAGGAGCGCGGCCGCCAGCGCCAGCAGCACGCCCGGGCCGGCCCAGCGGCGGCCCCCCGCGCCGCGCCCGTGGCCCATGCCGGCTCTGCGCGCTGGCTCCTCCACGTCGGGGCTGCCCGCCGCCTCCGCGCGCCCGCCGCACACTTCCCGGGGTCTCAGGGGACAAAAGGCGCCGTCCCCAGCCCTGCCCGGCTCCGCGGCCGCGCGCTCCTGCCGGGTCCCGGCGGGTGGCGGCCCTCGGCCTGCCGCAGGCGCTGCGGCGGGAGCTCGCGCGGGGCGCGAGGAGCGGGGCGCGGGCGGCGGCACCGACTCCTGGGGCTGCCGCGCTCGAGTGCGCGGGGTCCCGCGGCCGAGCCCTCGGAGCCGCCCCGCGCAGCCAATCAGCTCCCGGCGGGGCGCGCCGCACTGCGCGCACGTCAGTCACCGGCGCGGGGACCAATCGCCTCCCGCGCGCGGGCTCGCTGCGCCAGGCCGGGCGCAGGTCAACACCCCCTGAAGCACCACCAGAAATAAATAAATAAAGGAGCGGGAGGAAAGAGGCGAGAGGGAAAAATAAGAGGGGGGTCGGAGAGAGGCGCGGGGCGGATACGGAAGGTTTCGCGCTGCAATTCACGCGCGTTGCCTTGCGGAAAAGCGGGGACCCTGGTGGCACTTGCAAACCCCTGGGATAACGAAGACTCTTTTTTTTT
>VBSM01000500.1:10007843-10018199 GCA_008086735.1 Cheirogaleus medius
GGAGGAGAGTTTAAAAAAAAAAAAAATTATAAGAAACCGTACTCAAGTCCCAGCGCAACCGACAGCACGTCTGTGTGTGCATGCATATACACATTGACATGTTCGTGGTGCAGAAAGCCAAAACATTAAAAACACATGTGCATTTATCATCGTGGTTTGTGTAAATATCAAGTCCCTCACTAAGGCACACATGCCACATTCAGATCCCCTCCAGGAACCTCAAGTGGAAACCATGGGTCCCCTCAAGGCAGAAGCAAAAGGATGGCATTAGCGGAAGCACAGCTCGGCTGTCTCATCTAGCCCCCAGGAGCAGAAGTCTTCCTTGCCCTCCACCTTTGAGGTCCTGGGAACTCCTGTAGGTTTCAGACATTCCCCAGAGAGAGAAGAGAGGGCCACGGCCCGGAGCCGGGAGACAGCCGCAAGCAGTGCACAGAGTTTGCAGGGGCTGCACACTTTGTGTTCCTTAGTGTGGGTGGGGGAAGGGGGAGGAGGCTCAAAACCATGTCTGAGCAGTACAACCCATGTGGCAAATGGGCCACAGATCTTAGCTCAAGGCAGACAGCATAGGAGGTGCTGCCCTGCTGGGGCAGCTTGTTTGTAAAGCTCTAGAGAAGCTTGCTTTGGACTCTGCAGAACTAATTTCTAGATGGACAGAATCCAAATAAAACGACTAGAGTTTGTGAAGAAGCGGGGCTATTTTCTTAAAGCAATCGCGCCTGGATGGAGACTGGGATTCCACTGTGTGCACAGGGGGAGTCGGCAGATGGGCAAATTCTCTGTCATTTTTAGGCCAGTGAAAGGTGCCCCAAAGCCAGCGCAGCTGAATGAGGGGAAGGAGCTAGAGAAGGGAGAGCAGGACTGCGGGTGGCCAAGGGTTAATCCGACATAGTTGGTAAGGATCAGCCTGCAGCCTGGGGAAGACATTCCTCACCAGAACAGACTGCAGGAGACTCAGCAACTGTGTCTCAATTCAAGGCACATTTAGAGAAAAATGCTATTTGGTAGGGGGTCCTTTTCTCTCCTCAGGCCCGGCCCTCAGCTCCAAGCCAAATGTGTCTGTTTACTCACTCCTTGGAAAGGTTGGTGTTTGCAGATAGCATCCTCTCGCCTCTGAATCCAGGTTTGCAGTGTTCCCAAATGGTAGGAGGACTTGGGTCTTTCTACCATTAAAATTCTGGAAATCAGTCCAGGTGATTGCACCTCCACCAGCCCCAGAAGTTCCAGATCAGGAGGACTGAGCCTGTCTGGCTGGGCCACAGTGACTTTGATTTCTTCCGTTTGCCAACCCCACCCCCAGTCAAACTGCTTTACAGATGAGCCTTGGGGACCACTCCAGGGACACAGTTGTCTCCAGGTCAAACAGGGAGTGTTGGTATTAATGCAAGGAAGACCCCAGAATCTTAAAACCAGTCTGCTTCTAGCTCTTCCCAAGGCCCAGCTGCAAAGGAAGGGCTCGAGGTCTCAGCCACCACTACACTTTAATCCACACCAGTCGGTCCCCAAACTGTGTAACAGCACCAGGCAGAACAGCATGGGGACTTCGTATTTTAGAGGCACATACAATATTTTTATCCTTTTTCATACTGTCAAATACTTGCACTTCAAAATCCAGTCCAGTCCCCCTTTCCCTGGTGGCAAAAGTTGGGGTGGGGAGGAACATGCACTCGTGTGTATACAAGAGAAAGTTCTAGAAAAAGGGCTCTTTGAAACATGCTACTGACATGACAGAGCTTCCAGAAACCACGGTTCCTGAGTGTAATAACCAGGCTAGGAGACACATCCTCCCTCCTTCTTGAGTGGTTTAAATAAACAGGGACAAAATTTAACTTTCAACTTAAGTTATTCATTTCAAAAAAATTCTGATTTCCCCACACTGCCAGATGGTTGTCCATGAAAACTGGAAGTACGAAGCCTGTTGCTTCATAACACCAGCTTGAGGAGGCATTCTTTAGTCTCCTGGTTGCCCAGAGCTGACTGTCAGGCCACACAGGGTCACCGAGGGCCCCCCAGGTGCCTACCAGGTGGCCTCTTCCCACACACAGAGCTCCTTCCTGCCCCAGAACTCTGGGAGAGGAGGAGCCTCCAGCCCACGGCTCCCGTTTGTTCTGCCATCAAATCATGCGTGACTGCGCGATGCTCTCCCCTAGCCAGCAGCACTGCTCCTGCAGGGCAGGAGGGGCCTGCCCGGGGCTGGGTGGCTGTGGGTCAGTCACAATGCAGAGAAAGCATTCCAGCCCAAGGGCAGGAGACTAGCTACAGCCTCAGCTCTGCTCGGAGCAGGCTGGGTGACTTGCAGGAAACACGTGGTCTCTCCAGCCTCAGCGTTTTCGTCTGCAAAGCAGAGCTGCTCACGCCTGTCCTGCCACCTCGTGTCATAAAGGACGTGAATTTTCAGCATCTAGGGTCATGTGAGGCGCATCATGGCTATGTTGTCAGTCAAGTCCAAAAGGTTTAAAGTGGTATTCCATGCAAGACATCGTGAAGCATAGTCATGTGCTTACTTGGACAAGCCTCTTTTCCATCTCGCCTCTGTGGATGTGCAATCCTGAGTGCCTCTGGGCTTGGGGAATATCTGGGATGAATCTTAAAAACTTGGAGTTGACGGCAAATCCCAGCCTTACCTCTTTCCGGTGCAAGCATTCCACAGCTCTGATATGGATGGGGGCTGGCGGGGCATCCCTGTCACTTATTTGGGACACAGCCACCAAGTTCAGGCCAATCCACTAGAATGTTCTTCCATGGATGAAGAAAAGCTCTGCTCCCTGTAATTTCTACCATCCCAGAGTCAGTTCCTACCCTAATAACCAGTAGCAGCCTTGGGAAAATACCCTCGGCCACAGCCTGAACAGGGAGGCCATGGCCCAGTGCCTGCCGCTCTGCTCAGGATGGGCACACCCCCTGCTCTCCGCGTGAGGCTCTGTCCAACTGGGCTTGACAAGTTTTGTTCATTTATTACTATATTAATTAATTTAAATGGAAAGTATAGATTTATATGCCACCTTCTAGTAAGGAGGGAACTAAAAATAAAAGGCATAATTTTTAGATGACTTTTAAAATAGAGACAAAAATATGTAACTGACTATTCTTCCAGTTAAAACCTTCACAGATAGGCCAGGCTTGGTGGCTCATGCCTATAATCCCAGCACTTTGAGAGGCTGAGGCTGGAGGATCACTTGAGACCAGAAGTTCCAGAACAGCCTAGGCAATATAGTGAGACCATATCTCTACAAAAAAAAAAAAAAAAAATTAGCTGGGTGTGGTGGTTTGCACCTGTAGTCCCAGCTACTTGGGAGGCTGAGGCAGGAGGATCACTTGAGCCCAGGAGTTTGAGGCTGCAGTGAGCCGTGATGACGCCGCTAGACTCCAGCCTGGGCAACAGAATGAGATTCTCTCATTTAAAAAAAAAAAAAAAGACCCTCACAGATACTTTGCCCACAGGAAAAAAACCGAAACTCCAGGAGAACATCAAGATCTCGCCTCCCAGTTCTCCCAGGCTTCATCTCCCAGCCCTCCCTCTTCCCCGCCCGGCCTCCCCCTCGGGAAGTAATCACACTTTCCCAGTCTGCTGGCCACTGTCTGCACATGCTGTTTTTCTGTCTGTGATACCCTTCATCACCTTTGTGCAAACTCCTACTCATAGGGTTCCCAGGTGAGCAATAAAAATATGAGACACTCAGCAAAATCTAAATTTCAGATAAGCAAGAAATCTTTTTAGTATAAAGATGTCTCAAATATTGCATGAGACACATTTAGACTATAAATTATCCATTGTTCATCTGAAATTCAAATTTTACGGGGGGTCCTGTATTTTACCTGGCAAACACACCTACCCATCCCTCCTCTGGGAAGCCGTGCCTGACCTCCTCGACACCGTAACTTCCCTCCTCCGTCCCTGGGCAGGTAAACGCTTCCCTTCTGCCTGGGCTCAGAGCACCTGTGCACACTTCCTTGCAGCCTCTCGTCTACATTTAATAACTGCTCCTCTGGGTACATCCTACCTAACTGTGAGCTCTTAGGGGCCAGGACCTTGTAGTAGGTATTTGTCTCAGCCAGCCTGCATCCCCAGCAGTGAGTGCAATGCCACACATACAGTGAGCGCTCAGTGAGGCTTCCTCACCCCAATAAGCAAATAAATACATAGTAGAGGGAGACACATTGCAAAACACTCAGGCTAATGAGGACCTACCCTCGCATTGCTTTTGCTCTGCGTTTCCTGAGACAAAGGCAATAAGCAAGGAACAGCTCATGTGGTTCTCTTTGTCTTCAGGAAAGGAAAATCGTTTCTAGATCTGAACTCCAAGGGAAGTGATCATTGGTGCCTTACACAGAGACTGTACACAGAGTGTGGGACTTCGTAACTTGCTCTCCTCCTGTCCCAGAGCTGACCTGCAGACAGATGCCAAGGGCGACTCGCTTGCTCTCCCCAGGGCCTGCACGCGGCTGGCTGCTCCAGGGCATGGGAGCGGCTGGGTGGGTGGGTGCATGGCCAACTCTCAGCGGATGACAGAACATCCGGTGACTCTTGCGTAGACGCTCTTTGCACAGCCCTGAATGCTGTATACAAACAGGGACTGGTACCTAAAGGCTGAGTTTTCTGGAAGTCTCCACAGCATGGGGCAGTGGTGGTAGGGGGCAAGGGGAGTGAGAAAAGACAGAGGGGGGTCAACAGTGTGGCACCTGGTGCCAGGCCCTGTCTTCGGAGCTCGAGGCTTGGCTGGGACGCCACAGAGCACCAGGCACGGGCCTTTAGGAACTCCCTTCCCCGCTGGGAGTCCAGGGAAGTGAGAGTGAAGGGCACAGGCTTCGGTGACCGGAGGCCCATGAACCTGCTGAGATCACTGTGGCAGCGCCAGGACACACTCCCCAAGGAGCCGCTCTCGGCAGGCGCCCGCTCCTCCGCCTCCCTCCAGGGCTTGGGCCGAGAACAACGCGGGTATAAACAAGGTGCCAGTGAGGGGAGCCGGGTGCCCACCGTCACACCCCCCTCGCAGGGCAGCCTTCCCCTGCTCCCCAGGCCTGGCGACCTCAGCCTGGGCGGGGGAAGCCTCACCCCACAGCCCCCGGGTCTCTCTCCACCAGGACAACGCAGTTGCCTTCTGGAGAGGCATCACTCAGAGTGGAAGGCGGAGACCCGGAAGGTCAGATGCCTTTCTGCCGTCTTTCCTGGCTTGCACTCTCCCTGCAGCATCACAGTTGGGCCTCACAAAAAGCCTCTGAGCTGGCTGAGAAGTTTATTATTCCTATTTGACAGAAGAAGACACAGAGGCTCCAAGTGGTGGGACCCTCGCCAACAGTCCAACCACCAGAGCACCCTGCAGTGGGCCAGGTAGTCTCAGGTCAGGAGCACAGGCTGTCCGATTCCAAATCCTGTTGACTTTGCACTAGCCCTTTGTTACATAGACAGCCTTTGGCGGTCATGAACATCTGACGGTGAGTTCATCTACCAGACTCTTTTCCAGGAAGGCGAAGATGGTTTTGAGGGAGACGGGTCTGAAGGTCCGGGCAGGTGCAGGAGCTATCTCATGGTGGGTCCAAGGAGGGATGGAGTAGGCTGTGCCTGCAGGACTTGGAGCAGAAGGTGTGGGCCTGCTGCAAGGCACAGCGCCCGGGCCTGTCCGGGGCTGCAGAGGTGAGCACAGTGCCCTGTGCGGGCAACTGCCCCTGAACCCTGTGTAGCTGACCTGCCATCACGTGGGTGCCCAGAAGAAATGTTCCAGGCGGAAAAGGCTAAGGGAGGGCTCCATACATATCCATGAGAGAGAAAGGTTTATGGTCCTCTCTAAGGCCTGGAGATGTTGACAGTTCTGTGATCTTTCCAGGGGTGGTATTAAAAATGTTTAACACTCAGTACGGCATGGCACCAACCAATCAGATTGTTTGCAGACAAACACCACCTTTGCAGCCTGACAGGTGAGTGCCAACCGGACCCCAGCACGGTGGTAGAAAGCAGATGTGCGGCCCAGGTGCAGCCTTTGTCTGCAGCCTGGACTCCCCCAGCCCACATCCAAGGCGCAGCTGCTCAGCTTCCCTTGCCCGGTCTCTCCCCAGAGTCCCCCAAGCAGAAGATCTGTGTACCTCTGTGCTCTTTGTGCCACTTTCTCTGTGCTCCTGTACACCACGGCTGTCAGAGCACCCCTCTTCAAACACTCTTTTTCTTGTTTGCATGTCTGAAGTTCCTTTAGAAGCTTCCTGAGTACAGAACCTGTATCTTTTTGTCTTTGTGGCTCCAGTGCCTGCCACGGAGTTGGTGCCCAGTAGGCAGTAGTGTGGTTGCTGAGCAAGCCACCTGCTCGAGACCGTGACTACCTGGCTCTCACCAGCGAGAGGTAGGTAGATGTTGGTGAGTGGGGCGCCCTGGGATGCTGTGAGACAGCCTTACAGACTGCCTCTCCCCTCTGCTTCCCGCCTGGAATTCAGATGTGATACCAAGAGGCTCAGCAGCTCTCTGGCAGCTGTGAGGCCAAGAGCATGAGGACCAGTGCTGGCACACTAGGGCAGTAGAAGCAAAAGGCAGAAAGAGAGTGGGCCGCAAGTCTTCCCTGTATCAGTCCTGTGCTGCCCAGCCCGCATTCTTGTTAGGTGAGACCTGCAGTCACTCTCCTTCACTTGTTTAAATCCAAAGGCATTTGGTTTTTCTCTTTCATGCAGCTAAAACCAGGACTCTTCCATGTCCCTGGAAGTTTGTGTATCTTCCTCCTGCTTTGATTCCCATAGCTGTGGAACACACCTTTTCCAAGTGTCACTGGATTTGTCACACCCATGCACCCACATTACTCTGGACCCCTCTATTTGGCCTCCCAGTGGAACGTTCCTGTGGACCCCACTTTTCAGAAGAAGGGACAGAGTCGCAGAGAGGTTCCTTAGCCACCCCAGGTTCGAAGCATTGGACAATGAAATGAAGTCAAGTTCTCAAGCAGAAAGGGTGGGCTGAGCAACTCTCTGTGCTAAGGAAGCAGGTGCTGCAGGGAAGACCTAACTGCGCCACAGCACAAGGACAGGCAGCGAGGAACCGCTGCCCTAGGCCTCCGAGGCCCCCAGCAGCAGCCAGGAGCCGAGCAGACCTTGCTGTCTTTCTCACACGCGGTGACACAGGCAGGTGTGTATCTGGAGGCTTCTGTAGCCTTCCAGCTGTTTCACACTCTATCATATTTAATATCTGTCACTATACAAATGTTTTCTTTTATCAAATCCTGCTAACACTTACAGTGCCACAAAAAAGCCATCACTCCCCAATCCAGAACAGCATAATTTGTCCCTCAAGCTATTTTGTTCTTCCTTTATTTTTAACTGTAAGTCTGACCACCAAATTGCTTAATACACAGTATAAATCTCCATAAATAACAATGTCCCAAGTAAAGCCACGCAGCCATGGCGTGCTTTCCAAGCTCTACATTAGTTCCTCAGGTGTGAGGGGTTTTCCAGGCATTTCTGTCCATAAATATACAACCAGCTGCTGCGTAACCCTCACCACCCTCACTTGTATTTTCTTTTATTGCCATTATCCTTGGCCTCTTGACAAGAGAATAAAATATTCTTCCTGGAAGATGAAACTGCTCTACCTCCTGCATGAATTTAACTCATCCAAATCCCCAGTTTTTTTGTTTTATTTCCATCCCCACCCCAAGGAAATTGCCTCCTTGCAGTGAATGGGGCTTTCAGATTGGCGTGTCATTCCATCAGCTTTTCTCCAACATAGCCTTGACCTGTGGCAGGCACCGTCTGAGCCGTGTTCGGATTCCTGTAGCCAAAAATCAACAAGTACCTACTGATTCACCTGCTGCGCCTGTGCCCTGTGCTGGGCCATGCCTGGAAGAGAGAACATCTGAGGTGTGTCCCTGAACCCCAGGAAGCACACAGGTGGTGGGAAAGACAGATGCTAGTGACAGCAGGGCCCAGCGGAAGCTTGGGGGCAGTGGAGCTGGAAAGGTTTGGATCAAGGAAACATCACAGCCGGTCAGGACAGTGTGCTTCCTGTTGGCGGAGGCATCTGCCCACCCACTGCCCAGCAACCAAGAAAGCGACAGGCATGTTAGGGACATGGCCCCAGGACCATCCCGCCAGGAAGGCCACCCCACTCTCCCTGTGGCATTCGGTGCAGGTCAGGCTGAGAGACAGTGTGACAGCGTGCCCTCTCTCTCTCTCTCTCTCTCCCTCTCTCTGTCACGCAAGCTTTCAGCCTGCTGATATTTCCCCCCAAGTCTGGGTGGTTGTTGTCAATGAGAACAAGCACATTTGTAATAGATGGGAGTGAGTGGGGAATAGAGCCAGGCAGCACTGATGTCCATAAAAGGAGACAGACCTGAAGAATGAGCTCACCCAGCCCTGGGGCCGGGGAAGTCACACTTCCAGACCTCTGCCTAGTTAGCAAAGATACCCAAGCCCAGGGCTGCTCCACCCTCCCTCCTGCCTCCCCTGGCTCTGTCCTCCTCCAGGCTCTCCAAGGAGAAGGAGCATCTTGGATGGAGACTTAGCTTTGCAAAACACACGGGTGAGTACGACCCAGACTCACACGAACCCCTCCTTTGTGCTGAGACGGGGATGAGGAGTGGGGCGGCTGCGTCAGCAAGCTCCCCACCCACTTTTCACTCGGCATGTGTCTCCTGGCCGGGCATCCCTGACCCTGGAATGAGAGACTGCGGGCTGCTCAGAGCGTGGCCGTGAGCCCTGTGTCCTCTGGAGACGGACTGCTCCTGGCAGGGAGATGGCTGCAGAGGAGACAGGGTGGCAGACACACACATGGCCTGATTGTCAAGGGAGGCCAGGCGGCCTGGCGAGGGCCCTGTCACAGAGAAGCCACCAGCCGCCTCCTGCTATCCGCTGGCTCCCATAACACCCCAAGGTCCTGATGCTCCTTTTCTACCGCGGGCACCTTACTGGACCCTCGGCATTCTCACTGCCTTCCCGCCCCCCCCCGCAGCAGCTCCAGACGGTGCCTTCCCAGGAGCCCAGGACTCCCTCCCGCGGGGCTGGGGCTGCAGAATGCAGCCCTCTGCCCACACTCAGGGGCCATGGGGGGCACAGCAGAATACATTAGTCCCGGCCATTCAGCTCTGCCTCTCTAAGAACAATGGCGGCCACTGAGTTGATTTTTGCCAAATGACTGGCTTTAGTCCTTCAGGAGCAGACAAAGTCCACATTCAGGGCTCCAGAAGGGGTTGGCAATGGGCACCATGCTACATCCTGGGACCTATGCTCGGAGCATCCCAGTGCCCGGGAAGGAGTCTGAGGTGACACCACCCACCCGGGCCACCTCGAGGCAGGGGGCTCAGCTTTTGTTTTTAACATGGAAGACCTGGTGCCAGTGGTTGACTCCAGAACTATCTTTATTATTTGGAGTTTTACTTAGGAAAAACCACTTTGGCTGCAAGCAGGGGAGGATGCTGTAATCTTGCCAACCTGCATGAGGCGCCTGCAGTTGTGGACGGAGTGCGGCAGCCAAGTCACATTCTGCAACCTCTTCACTACTCCGAGTCTCAGGTCCTTGTTACTTTAGGAAATTGGAAATTTTATGTAGAAAGAAAACTCTGACCTTGCTTCCTTTACCGTGCCATGCTGCCATGCTGCGTGGGGAACTCTGAAAACAGAACCTGGAAAACAGGAAAGCCCAGTGCAAGTGGCAGCAATCGTTGTGACCTTTAGCCAACATAAGCGTGCACAGAGCACAGCCAACACCAAAGACAGAGCTGCTCTGATGGCATCTTTTATCCCTATAACGCAGACGTCAAAGCAGGGAGACAGGAGAGCTCACTGCACACCCGCAACTGTGAGGAGCAGCTTCCTGCGACGCTGCCCCAGCCAGGGCCTGCCCCCTCCCCCGTCTGCTCTGCAGTGACAGACTCTGATCACCCTGAGTGACAGACCTAGGACTCAGTCACAGGCTCTTAACACTTGTCTTTGCATTTTTCTTTTCAAATATTGCATTGTCATCACTTAGATTTTTTTGGTGCACCCTGAGAAAGTCATTTCAAGCCCTCAAAGATTTGACATTGAACACAAAGTATCTTAGGGGAGAATCCTGCCCTGCCTGTCCAGACTCTGACGTCACCCACTCAGTGAGACCTTTCCTACTTAAAATTGCACCCACCGCACCATTATCTGCCCTCTTTCCTGTTTTACTTTCCTATATTCTTCTCATGCTCTTCTCATGCAGTACACAGTTTGCTCATTTATTTTGTTTATTGTCTGTCTACCACCACAAAGTAAGCTTCCCAAGGACAGAGACTTTTATCAGATTTGTTCCTAGCTGTATCCCACAGGTCAGAGCCCTGGTACCTGGTAAGCACTCAATAAATAAAAGCTTATGGAAGGAAGGAAAGAAGGAAGGAAGGAAGGAAGGAAGGAAGGGAGGGAGGGAGG
>VBSM01000500.1:10018299-10053506 GCA_008086735.1 Cheirogaleus medius
AAAAAAAAAAAAGGTAAAGGCATAAAGATTATTAATTTTGAAGAAAAGAAGACAGAAAATGAGAACAGCATCAGTCTTCTCGTGGGCAGAAGGAACTATGTGAGTCTCTGAGACCAGCCTCAGTTACGAGGGTTCTGAAAAACCCTACCTCACTTGCAGCGCCGGCAATTATGGCAGAGACTTGGCGAGCGGGGTGGGGCGAGGGCTCACGTTTTCCAGATAATCCCTGCCATCGTCCAGTCAGCAGTACACGTGGAGTCATGTTCTCCATCTTTCTTCCAGGCCACACAGAAGCGAGCAAGGGAGTGAGAACTTTGAGGCCAACAATCATCAGCAAATATTTAATGAGCTCCTGCTATGTGCAGGCAGGGAGCTGTACCCGAGGTGTGTCCTCTCTCTCTCTCTGTCTGTCTCACCTGCTCACCCACTGGCTCAGACACACACCCTCCTCTCCTGCTCATCCCTCCCCAGCCCGGCCTGCTGCATGCCTCCCTGGGCATATGTTCATCAACCATGCGCCCTGCTTAGAGAAGAGAGTCTGCTCTCTTCCCCTGTTCCAGCTCTGGACAGGGAAGCACAGGTGGTTGAAACAACCGCAGAGAAATGGAGCAGCCTGCCCGAGGGCTCGCAGTCAGCCAGGTAGACACCTCCACCACCACCCCACCCCCCTGCAACGATCCCCAGGCCCCTCCAGCCTCCCCACCCTGCTCCGCCTGGAACTGGCGCTGCCTGTGGGATCCACCCGTCGGGGGGCCATGCCAAGAGGAGAGGCTTGGAAGGACATATACCTGTCATGCCAGGACAGCGCTTGCCAGAACCCCTTTCCAGCTGCAGGAATTCATCCTGTAATAACTTGCCACATAAAACACACCTTTCCCGTTTGGACTGGACACTTGCCCAGGACAGGAGGGCGGTGAGAGGCTGCCCTGGGTGCTGCAGAGGCCGGGAGGTGTTTGTTCTCAGGAAAGGCTGGACACGCTGTGGGTCACCCAATAAGAGAGGGGAGGCCAGAGCTTGGTGCCTCGGACACCGGGGAGCATGGACGTGAGGCAGGACCCAGCAAGGTTCTCGAGGATTTCCTGCAGAGCTCACAAGGGTCAGGGCAGGAGACCCTGCTGCAGGGGCAGCCTCCGCTTTTCCGGGGGACATCAGTGTATGAGTGCCACGCCTTGTTTCCCACAGAAACTTCCAAGTCCTGTCCTGACCCATCCCAGGCCCCATGGTATGGCTGCTCTGGGACACCTGTGTGGCACCTGTCGTTGGCCTCACCCATGGTGCCTCTTCCTTCCTTTTCCCACATCAAATGCTTTTGACGTCCCCACCAGTACAGTCCCCAGGAGACCTCAACCTGAGCAGAAGTGGGCAGAGGAGACCTGGGTCTTTCCTTCTCTGCAGCCCCCCTGTGCAGCCCACCCCTTGGGAGCCTTCAGACCACATGTGGTACGTTCCTTCTTCCTACCCACACCTCCTGCACAGGAGTTACAGCAGCCAGGAAATCTGCACAGCCCGGAGTGCCCAGCGGGGCCTTGTTGCAGGGGCTCCGACTGTCTGGGAGGGTGGGGACCTGTGGGGTGGTTGGGCTCCACAGTCGGCAGGTCGTTCTTCAGAAGGAAGGACTGTGCCCCAGGTTCCAGGGGATGGCCAGCACTTGATCACATCTTGTCTCAATAAAGCAATGATAGTTCCAGCCTTCTTGTCACTCACTCGTCACTACCGTGTGCTGGGTCCCGGGGAATCCAAGTAAACAGGAGACAGATCCACGTTCGAGGCAGCCCCGGCTCCTGCCAGAGACCTCACTTGCCTGTCCTCGAGCTGAAGTGAGCTCAGACCCCGGTCCGGTTCAGATGTGTGGAGTGCCCGCCTCTTGTTGCACGCTTCGGGACCCATTCAAGCACACTTGAGCACGACGTGATCTCAGCACATCTGGGAGGAGAGTCAGTTGTGCAGAAACTGAGAAGGGACAGGAGACACTTTGCTCAGAGCCCCACGGCCAACGAGGAGAGGAACTGGAGCCAGGCTCAGGAAAGCTTTGACATGATGTGGTGGCACTGGCGGGGAGCCCTCAGTCACAAGGTTGACAGATCTTCCCGAGCCCCCATTTCATGTATCGGGTCCAGCGTCACTGGGAGAGCCTCACGTTCACTCGGGGCCACCCCATGCCCAGGAGACACAGGCTCCTGCTGGGATGGGCACTGCTGTGCCCTGTGCGGGGAAGTAGCTCCATCCCACACCCGCCACCCCCAGCCCAGCGCAGGGCCACAGCACGCTCCGCTTCCTTCCAACAGCTGTGGCTGCACAGCAGGGGCCCCTTCCCAAGAGGGGGCAGAGGTAGACATTTGGGCAGTGCTTTCCAATCTGCAAATCCTTTCCTTTTCTCTGTCTCTCTTTCTTTCCTCCTTTTTAAAAAGAAAGCGAGGTCTCTATTGTACCCTATTGTGTACTGGCTGCCTGGCCCTGGTGCTGTCGCCCTGTCTCATTAAGATGGATGGGGTTGCTGCCTTATTAATAGTTGGTCAGGGCCCTCTTTGTTCCTCATCCCTTCCTTGCTAATGACGCCTGCTCTGGTGGCTCCATACGGAGCCTGCAGCTCTTGGGCTAATGGGGGCAGCTCCACTGTGCTAGGGGGACCCGCTGCCAAGGCAGAGCATCATGCGCTGGGGGAGGGTCTCCACGCTTCCACCTGCAGACCTCAGAATCACAGGGGAAGGGTTGCAAGTGACCCCAAAGAGTCATTCAACCAGAAAGAGCCTGAGGGACCCGCCCTGGGTCACCCAGGGGGTGGAGTCAAGAAACCCAAATCCTAGGCTTGGATCTGCCCATGGCCCCTCCCTGCCCCACTCTGTCCTTTGCCGCCCTCGTGCAATGACTAGGGACAAGCAGGCATTAAGTTATGTGGGGTTGACACTTGGCTAGACTTGGCCAGAGGCGGAAGCTGAGGTGGGTTACACCAGGCCAGCAAGGAAGAGGCCACAGGGCGTTCCAGGGTGCTCCAGGGGGGCCAAGGCTGGAGCTGGGGCAAGGAGCAGAACCAGTGTTCCGGTGTGCTGCATGACAACTGCAGGCACCTCTGTCCTGAGACTTTCTAACTGACACATCTGGCATTTTAAAGCCCCACCTCTCCTCACTCCCAATCCTGCCGTTCTCATCCCAGATGAATGGGACTTAGTCTGGGGGTGCGGGGCAGTCAGGGAAGGCTTCCAGATGAGGGACCTCCGTGGGCCAATCTGGCCTCTGAATTCTGGCTTTTCTTAATTAGCCCACTCCATGGCTTCAGAGAGCAGGATAACAGAAATGACCGAGGTAGGAACCTCCAGGTGGAAGAGGACCACGTAGCAGTCGGTGCCAGCAGTTTGTAAAAGCCTTTGGCTGCATGAATTATGCTCTGCTCACAAGTTCAGACTTCGCCAGGCCTGCCCTTCCTGAGCGCGAGCTACCCCTCACTGGCTGCTCCACCACCTCCACTGAGAAGGTGGGTGCCTGTCCTCAGAAAACACTCCAAAGTCCCTCTATGGGCACAGAGCCCTGTCCACCTCTGCCCCAGGCCCCAGGAAAGGAATAAAATAAAAAGAGAAAGATGATATTTGCGTTTTATAACACTGCTTGGTTTTCTCGAAGCCCACCAGACTTTTCTATGCCCTGGGCTCAGCAACTACAGCTTATGCACACAGTCAAATAGGACAAGGGTCTCTCTGCACATAGGAGGGCCCATGTGAGGGATTCCAGCCCCAAAGCCCCCTCCCCCACCACTGCCATGTCAAGAAGATGAATGCCCCTCCCCCAACCTGTGAGTGGGAGGCTGGGCTGTCCCGACCTTGCTAGGAAAGCCGTCTGTGTCTGACGGGAGTGGGAGGGCTCAGCTGAGCACAGGGTGGGTGTGCACATGCGCACACACACTCTCTCTCACACACCCTCCCAGGATCCGCCAGGGGAGGCTTTTATTCTCAGCCCCACGTGGGGCTGTGTCTCCCACGGTCCCAGTGGAGGAGTTGGGTGGATCCTCTGTCGTACCTGGGAGCCGGCCGGGCCCCTGGGTCCAATCCAATTGAGATTTAGGAGGCCTCCGCCGCTGCTCCTTTTGGGCCTACTCCCTAAATTTACCTATGAAAAAAGAAGAATGACTGCTGCCCACGCAGGAGCGCCACCCATGCTGGGCACGGGAGTGCTAGGGTGGACGAGACGCTGACCCACGCCTGCGCCCCGCCCCGGCCCCACGCTCAGAGACTTCCCCGGTCCCCGTCCACTTTGCTCTCCTGCCTTGCACTCTGATCCACTCTCCTCCCTCCGACCTCACTGGTGGGGAGACGTTCAGTGGCCACTCCTCCTCAGAACCCAGCAGCCACTGCAGGGAAGGTGGAGGCTGGCAGGGTCTGCACTTGGCCCCTCTCCGATCACCTGTCTCCCAACATCCTCCTTCATTCGATTCTTAACGCAATTTACACACGTCTCTGAGCGAGTCCACACAGCCTAAAACGGCGGTCATCCCAGCAGCTCTCTTGTAAGGGGTACTGGCGCGTTTAAACAAGACCATTCATTTAAAAGGCTAAGGGTGCGTGACAAACCACGCTGCCCCGTGCATATTCTTCTCTGCGGGGCGGTGGGAGCCTCTGCCGTCTGCAGTGCCAAAGCCGAGGTGCGCTGTCCCCCCCCCCCCCCCCCCCCCCCCCCCCCCCCCCCCCGCTCAGCCCCAGAGCACGGCGGGCGCTGTGAGTTACGTGTTGGCTAAAATGCCTGCAGTTCTGGGTGCCAGCCTCTCCGAATCTGGCGGCAACGGGATGTGCTACCCTGAGGGACCCGTTTGTACCGAGATGCTGGGACCCAACATTCTCAGCGCCAAGGCATTTGCGTATGGGGACTTCGTAGCCTAAACCAAAAGAGGGTTTAGTGGCAGCCATTTAAGGCGTTGGGGCCGGGGGAGGAGGGAGAATAGCTATCATGGAAAAAGCACCCTAACATTCATGAAAACACCAGGAAGCAAGCCAGCCTCTCGTTCCGAAGGACAGCTGTGACCGGCACATCAACACTCGCCAACTGGGGGCGGCTCTCTGCGCCACCAGCAAAGCTCGGTTGCCTCAGACTCTGCCTCCCAGAGCATTTGGAACGTCCTTCAGGCCAATGTTTTTCTTCCCTAACGGCCATCCCTCACTGAGCCACCTGACCATGCCTGGCGCTGCTTTGTCCCCGCATTCCCACAGTGGCGTGCGGTGCCTTCGGGCGGGAAGCGGAGGCTGCCCTAGCCAGCAGGGACGCCGGCTTTCCCAGGCGCGGCGAGAGTAGGTGAGGACTCCACGCTGGGCACCTGAGAAGGGCCAGGAAGGATCGCTGCTGACGCTGTCACCTCTGCCAGCACAGCTGTCCCCAAGCACAGCCCTGGACATGCCACACACTTATCCAGAAGCCTCCAGTGGGTCCTGATCACCTGCTGCCTCACATCTGGACTCCAGGGCCCTCTGCAACTTGGCTCACATGATCCCTCCAGCTTCCCCCAAACAACTCACGTGGCCCTGAACAGCCGAGAGGCTCCCCACCTTCCAGCCTGTCCCCTTGCTGCATCTCTCTCTTGTCACCGCTACTACCTGAAATCCCCTCGCCTGGCCCTCCAGGTTTGACTGAGCCCCCCTCTGCCCAACCACATGCGCAGGATCCCTCTCGGAATGCCCGTGATGAGGGTGCACTGCTGTGGCCCCGCCGTTTGTCTGCTTTATGCGCAGTCGTCTGGTCTCCCTTCCTGGATAGGAAGCTCTTGCCGAGCAAGGAACTGGCTCCGCGCTTGTGCACACGGGCATGGATGACTGGAAGGAAGGCAGGATGGATGGATGAAAGCAGAGGAGAGGGAGGGGAAGAGGGAGGAATGAAGAAACAAGGAATAAATGAATAAACAAAAGACCCTTTGCCATCGGGCTCTGCCAGCTTCCTAGCCAGTAGCCAGAAGGCCTGGCTCACTGAAGACGGACAGAGAAAGTGCAGGCGCCTCTGCCTGGCTTCTCCCCCTCCTCCCTCCACCCCTGCCTGGGGCCTGCCCTCAGCAGCACTTGTCACACAGGCCTGTGCTCATTAGGAAACAGTACGCAAAGGCAAACCGGGGTGGCCCTGCCCCATGAAATCCTCTTGTTCAAGGGCCACTGCCCCACATCATCGAGGGACAGCCCGACCTGCGGGGCCCCTTTATGCCATGGCCTTGACGCCCCAGAAGCTGACTGTGACCACACACAGCAGGAGGCACACACAACCCTCTCAGCCAGGGAGTCCCCAGCTAGCGCTGGAGTGACAGGTCCTCCACGCTACACAGACACACAGAAGCTGCCTCAAGCCAACGCCAAGAAACGGGGAGAAAAGCCACACTCAGCAATGACACTTCAGTTAACCGGAACTCCACCCGCTGCAACCCTCATTTCACAGAGGTTTCTGGTTGCTTTGTTTTGTTTGGTTTGGTTTGGTTTTAGATTGCAGTGTCCTCTCTGAAGGAAAAAGAGAAATGATCCAAGAAAACAAACTGACACCAGAACTGCGGCTGAGAAGCTTTCCATAAAAAAACGGGCTGGGGGCCTCTGGAGTTTCAGGGATGGTGTCGGCGCGGCAGCACCAGCGACTCTGTCCCAATTAGCACATGCAGCGACCCCCACGTCCAGGCTGCCCTAAGCCTGTGTCTGCAGGTTGGTGGCTGCTGGGATTCGTCGACTGATTGATGGTGTTCACGAAAGCCCACAACAAAGGATCCCAGATGACCAAACTCTCATCACTGCTCACTTTCTTTCCCCTGGTAACTGAAAAATGCGCAGATAGTCCTGTGACTAAGACCACCGGCCAGCCACCACTCCGGCTGCTGCAGTGGACAGAACACAAGCTCTGGAGCCCCGCAGACGCTCACTTCCTCCCCTAGTGACCTTGGCAGGACACTGACCGCCCAGCCCCAGGGCCCTCCTTCGACGTGGGGATGGTGGTGACAGACCCCAAGACCCCAGCAGCTTGCTGTGAGCATTAAGAGACAGTGTAGACGAAAACGTCTTGAGCAGTCCCAGAACACAGCTGGAGCCGCCCCCCCAACAGAGCTCCCTTTCCTTCCGTCCACATTTCTGACCACTCTGACCCACATGCCTGTCCGCTCTGAGCACCCTTTTACCCTGGGCACAGTGCCAGCCCTGCTGCATGCCTGGAATATCGCATTTAATCCTCATGACAGCTCTCTGATGTAGGAAGTGTTACTGTCCCCAACAGATAAGGAAGCGGGGGCCCAGAAGAGTCATTTTCTCAAGGTCACATCTAATAAGGTATTTGAGCACTTGAGCCGGCAGGGCTGGCTCCAGGGCCACGGCTGCACCCTGCCACTGGGCCCTGCAGGTCCAGCTCAAGGCTACCGGCCAGAGGAGTGGCCGCACCAGCGCTGTGTGGGGACCCGCAACAGTCACAGTCCCTCGAATTCTCGCGGCAAGCCTATGTGGCGGGTGGAATCTTCCCATTTTTGCAGATGAGAAATTCTGAGGTTGTGAGACACTAAAATTGTTACTTCACTGAGTTCATAAGAGGCAAATTCAGCCTCATCTGATGCCAAAGGTTGTGACTTTGCCGCTTCTACAGCTGGTCAGACTGCCCGGCTCCCAAAGGTCCGTGTCTGGCACACCTGGGAAGACTGCGTTGCCACCCACACGGCAGTTTGGGGAAGTAATGAAGCCCGTCTGTTCCAGTGCTCCTCCATGACCCCCAAGGCACAGGCCAAATTCCAGCCCGAGCACCACTGCCTACGGACCTCCTTCAAGAGCCATGAGCTATGTTATCTGGGACAGAGCACATGAGCCGACAGACAGATCGGCGGGCCGCCGTTATCTGGGCTTAACTGTCTGTTGGTAAAGAACAGAGCCCAGACAGATTATGACGAGGATGGGGACACTTGATGGTGGGGGCACTGGAGGGGGAGACACAACGCTGGGCGTTCTGGGAGCTGTCAGAGTGTCTGGGTGAGGGACATCTGGAGCATAGGGGTGGGAGAGCCCAGAGAGAAGGGGCCAAATGCAAATGCCACGTTTCCTGCGCAAACCCAGCTCTGCAGCGCCCTGAGCGCCGTTGCTCTCGCTGACAGCCACCAGCGCCCCGATTCCAGCGGTGGCGCTTCCTGCCTGCTGCACAGGCTAGGCGCTGCCTACACCCACGTGTCAAGAACTTGAGCACCTCGAGGCAGGGGACATGAGCAGAAACACGCGTAATGTGCTCACCATACAGTGACTGCAAAACAGCTGGTGCTGGCGTTGTGCCACCATAATTATCACCAGTGATGACTTGTTATCAGTCTCATTGGTTGAGGCATCGGTCGGCATCACTCACCTATCCTCTCGGCTTGTCCGCAGTGCCGAGCACAGTGCAACCCCTTCTTTCCCTCTGCCTCTCCCCTTCATTAACACAGGACGAGGCAGTCACCGAGTGCACCGCAAACCCACACACCCGGCCTCGGGAACGTCCCTCCACATACACAGAGCACAGCCGCCTCAGCTGGGCCTCCCGCCCTGGAATGGGAGGCCCTGCCCTCACCCAGCGAGACGCCGCTCTTTGGCGACCTGCAGCAGGAGAGCCACTCACTCTGGTCATTTAAGGATGCAGGGTCCTCACGTGGACATGTAGGAATAACATTTGTCGGGTGTCGGGCGGGTGGGAGTGGGGAGGAGGGGATGGGTCTATACAAACATAATGAGTGAGATGTGCAACGTTTGGGGGATGGTCATGCATGAGGCTCTGCCTCGAGGGGGGAGGGGGGCATCGGCAATATACATAACCGTAATATTTGTACCCCCATAATATGCTGAAATAAATAAATAAATAAAAAAGGATGCAGGGTCCTCCTGGTTTGGGGTGCAACTGGGGAGCCCTGAGCCAGCCAGAATAGGCGGCTCCATCCTTTCTCCCGCGTGTCCTGAGGGAGCCTCTGTGAGTGCTGCCTGCGTGACTCACTGGAGCCTCTGTGCATCCGCCTGACCCGCTCTCACCAGGCCGGGGACCTGCCGATGACTGCCTGCGCCCACAGCTGTCTTATCTGCGACTGGGAGCCCAGGAAACACTTACTGACTCGACGCCCAGAGATGGTAGGAGAGCAAGTGGCTTTCAGGAGCGTGTGGCCATGATAAACAAGGTCAACAGCTGGCCCTGCAAAGTCACTTTTGGGCTGTCCACATGGTGCATCTTGGCACAAGGGAGCTCTTTGGTTGGAAAGACCTTCCATTCTCCTTATCGCAGCCTCTCAAGAGTGACTCGGGGAGCGCTGTGTCAGTTAGCTATCGCCACAAACAACTCCAAAACTCAGTGGCCCCACTCAAGTGTCTGGCTGTTGGCAGGCTGTTGGCTGGGATGACAGAGAGGACTGAGCCATGCGTCTCATTGCCAGAAGCAGCCCAGCCCTCCGCAGATGGTGGCAGCCACAGGGTCCCAGAAGCAGTAAGAGGGACCAGGTCCCCCAGCACAAGTGCTTTGCAGCCTCTGCTTGCTTCATGGTGGCCAAAGCAAGTCACCTGACAGCGCCCGGCCTCAGAGGGGGGCAGTGCAGGCTGGTGTGCAGCCAGAGGGGGCAAGTCCACCCCAGGGCTGAAGGAAGCATCGGGCAGCCCGCCACTCGTGAGCACCTCCTCTCGCCACGATGCCCACGGCAAGAGCATCTCTGCCCCACGCCCGCGACTTTGGGTAGATGTTCAGCAGTGTGTTCACAGGTGCACACACGAATAAACACCCAGTACATAAAAGGCAGGAACGAGGGAATGAGCAGATAAGGGATGGGTGAGAGAGTGAGCCAGGGAATGTACTTGCGGCACTGAAAGTGCCTGCAGAGTGCGGAGGCCCTCAGGCCTGGGGCAAGATTCTGGCATTTTGAGAAGAAACATAAGAAAGACACACAGCTCTTTAAGATACAAAATCATTAAAGAACGTGATGTTTGGAGAGAACAAGCTTATGGGCACAGTGAGAAAAAATTGAACTAAGAATCAAAAGCCCTAAGTCTTCAAATTTTGCACTTTGTCTAATCATAATGTGATTCATTTCCTCACTTTTTCATTTCAACAAACATTTACTGAGTCTCCACTCTGTGCCAGGCACTGGCCGTAAACTCATGACGCTGCCATTCAGAAGTTGCTCCAAATGAAGGTCCCCTCTGCAACGTGGGGGGAGCACCCCTCAGGCTGCCACCGCCAGGCCCCTCCCTAAACCTCCAGAGCGCCCGCAGCTGGGAGCTGATGGGGACTTGGTCCAGGGCTGGCTTTCTGGATTGACAGGTGGGGCCCCTCCCATCATGTGTGACCTCTCAGCTCCCTTTCACCTCTAATGCTCCAGGATAAGGACCGGAACCCTGATAAGCCCTGAGTGATGTCATCCAGCACAACCAACAGTCCCGTGCCCTGGAGAAAGCAGATAACTGCTGATAGCCCCCAAGAAAAACAAAACAAGACAGGATCTGCAGAGCATCCCCAGAACAGAGCTCCTTGGCCATGCACAAACCTGGCCTCCCTAATCTGTTATTCAGCCAGCCCCCATCAGAGTCCAGCTTCCCAAGTAAAGACAAACACCTCGCTGAGCTCCGTGCTGCGGGGAGCAGATGGCCGTGCAGCCGCCACCTGAGCCTGTTGGCTCTCGGCACAGAATGAAAACAAATGTAGAACTGTCACGCCCCTCCCGAGATCTCAGAGTAGCCCTGAGCCCACTGGTTTCACCAGGATGAGGATGGGGTGCACTCAGCTTCCCTCTCCCCCCACAAATCTTTCTGGGCACCCACATCCTCACCTCCTTCTACACTCAACTAGGGGCTTGTCCCTACTTTCTCTTCAGCCTTTGCTTCCACTGGCTTCTCCCCGCTCTGCCTGCCAGCATTCCAGAACCTGCCCCGCCTCCATCTTGCCAACAGCATGAGCACTGTGGATTCTCCTTCGTAGGGCTCTCTCTCAAGCCTGCACCTCTTCCCGCCCGACTCTCAGCCACCCAGGCTCAGACGGGAGATTCTCTGTCAACAGCATCACACGCTCAAGCTAGGACGAGACCTCAGCGTGGCCGCATGAGGACTCCTGCACCTCTCTCCCCCTCCGGAGCACCCGCACGAGCAGGTGCCAGCGTCTACCTGTCGCCCTCTGTAGTATCTTGTGGACCACCCCTCCTCCTCGTGCCTGTGAGCACCAGCTTCCTTACCTCTTCTCGGGACTATGGTCAGGGGCGTCAGGCCCGATTTTCTCGGCTTTCCCCTCTTTTAAATCAATAGCCTATTTTGGGCCAAGCTTTGCATGTCTCTGTATTTGACTCTCTCACTCTCCCTGGAAGGAGCCACCTCCGTCCTGTCGTAGCCCACCCAGCCATCACGGCGGTGCAATGCAACCTCCGCTAGGAATCCTCTTGTCTCCCACCCTGGCCCCCACCCAGCTCCTGCCCCCCAGGAGCTGGACGTCCTCTCACTACCCTCTGGAGTCCTGCAGCACCGTCTCCATCCCTGTCCCCGCTCAGGTATCTCTTTGTCTCATACATCGTGTATTTTCCTGCCTCCCTACTGACAAACAGTCCCTGAGAGATGGAACTCACCCCTCATACGGTCACACCCGCCACAGAACTTCGGATAGATTTGTGGGACGAGCGAATGAATGAATGAAGCCCCCGGCTTTCACAGACAGCAGTCATGGAGCACGCATAGCTCTCTGGGCAGGAACCTTGGGATTCTTGCCCAGAAGCAATTTGGCATAAAAGCATCACTTGAATTATTTACCAGGACTATGTCTCTTGACAGCAGTCTACAGCCACCTCTTTAATGAAATGAGAATCTGTCGTATTGGACGAAATTCCTGCAGCAACCCTATCTTCACCCCAGCCCCCACGCATGGATGATGGAAAGTCGTGCTTCTTCCTTATTCCCGCCTGAGACTGAGCAGTGCCCCCACCCCCACGCCCTGGCCACCCCGCCCCCACCCCAACTCAGCCAGAGCTCATGTCTTTAGCCTAATTCATTTTCTAGATAGATGGAGCAAATACCTAGCAAATATTATTTATGACTTTGTGATAAATAAGCCTTTTACAGAAGTTATTCAAGGAGTTCTGGGGAATTTCAAGAATAACTTTCAGCAAGTTTCAAAGGTCGGGTCAGCCTGGGATACTGAGCCCACAGTGTTAGCCATGCCATCATCTGTTTTGAATTATTGGTCTTACCCAGCTTCAGCTCTCAATGGCCGGGCTGTGCCTTAGCTCTCTGGCTGTATTTCATTCTCGTCGTGGGCAAGGAGCTTTAATGATTATCTGTGCTAGACTGACAGCAGAGAGAGAAAGAAGAGATCTTAATGAAATTCAAGCTCCAGCAGATGTGCTGGGAAAGATGGTTCTACCTGCCCAGACACCCCTGCCCATCTGCCCACGGCCCCGCACACAGAGCAGCGGCTGACCCCTCCGTGCAGACAAGAGCAGGCACCATGCTGAACTGGCAACACAGAGTCAAGGTCACAAAGGGCAGGGCTTTCCCAGAGGGCCAGGGAGCCGTGGGCTAGCCTGGGCCCTTTTCTAATGTACAAGTGCACATCTGATCCTGTGTAGACACTGCAAATGCAGCTTCTCAAGAGCAGAGACTGTGCTCCACTCAGCACCACAACTTCAGAATCTAACGCTGTACCGGCACATAGTAGGTGCTCAATTAATATGGATTCATTTAGACTGCATTGGATTGTATTGAATCAAATCAAATCGAATCAAACCAGGTTCCTATTCCCTCCGATCTGTGGTTTCCTTCCACAGAAACTTTTTTGGGTTTTTTTAAAAATGGCCTTCCTTTTCCTTTTGCTTTTGTTTGGTTTTGTTTTGTTTTTAGGGTGGTTTTTTTTTTTTTGGTTAGTTTGTTTATTTTGGTCATTTGGATTTGATTTTGACTTACCCTCAGAATGGATTTGCTTGAGGCAAAAGTTTAACTTAGAATGTAAAGGTCTTTCCAGATCTAGACATTTCTCCCCAGATGATTCTGCAAAATCTATTTCCCATTCCTGAGACCTAAGACTATCAGCCCATTATTTCAGAAATGGTGTGGAATAAAGAGTCAAAGATCCTCTCATCGTACAGTCTCTTAAAATAGTAAGATTGGTACTACCTTGTTATACCCTTGAAAATGGCTTTTCTCCGGCCTGGTCAACTCGTTTGCAACACTTTGTTGGCAGATTGCACCAGGCACACAAGGGTTCTTAAAAAAAAAACTTGGTAGAGTGAATTGAATGCAGAAAGCCTGGATTTGTTCACCTCTTTTGCTGTTTGTTTTTAACTTTGGATGGTAGAAAAATGTCTCCTCCTGTGAGAAATCAATCAAGGGCTTTCTTTGTCTTTACACTAAGGCACATTCTGCTAGTCCCCTTCTTATAAACATCTGTCCCTCTCACTTTACATGATAAATAAAGCCTGAAAAAATGCTGTCTTGGTTATTTTGTTTAATCAAATTACGTTTAAATGTATGAGTGGACAGTTAAAGGAACATTCCCTGCAGTATGAACAACTCTCTAATTGACCTACTTGTCCAATCGGAGTCTTTCAAATTGGGTTTGCTCAAGGAAAATTCATCTCTTCTTTGCTCTTCTTTTAGAAAAGACAGTATGAGTGGGTGGATTGTGTGCAGTCTCCTTCCCCAGACACAGAGACCAGGACTGAGGCCCAGCCAGAATTGCATACGGGCCCAAACAGGAGCCCTGCTCCCAAAGGGAGGTTTAAAAAGAAAGAGCTGAGACCACCAGTCCTCCCAAGGTCATTAAACCGTGAGGGAGGGCCCAGGCAGAGGGGCAATGGGGTGGAGTAGCAGGGAAGAGAAAACAGGAAATAGTACACCCACTGGGCAAGAGAAATTGAAACCCCATGACAACGGCCTTTGATGCTGCTGCTTCTACTTGCTCAGCTTTCAGCTCGGTGTTGGGCCAGTTACAGGAAAAGTCCAGGGACCAGGCCAAGAAGTTCCCTGGCTTGTTTTCCTGGTGACCTTTGGATTCCTATCAGCCCCTCCAGCCTCCGGGTGGGAGCCCTCACTCATAACCCTCTGTTCATAAAGACGTCCTCCTGCCCCTCCCAAGCGCCCATCAACTCTCCTCCCTTCTCTCTCGAATCCTTCACTACTCAATTCCACTCGTGAAGGGGGTATGGGGCTCCAACCACCATGAAGAAGGAGGAAAAATGTCCTTCTATAATAGTAAAAAGGAGAAAATGAAGACTTTCCCTGGTCCTTCAAAGCACGTGGGCAGCCACGTGCCCACGCCAGTGCCAGGTAGGGTCACTGAGCCCATCTCTGCGCCGCCTTCTCCCAGGCCACCGCCGCCCGCTGCCCGCACTCTGAGTTCCAGCTTCCGCCTTCTCTCTGGCAAGCCCCTCTCTCTTCAGCACGGCCCCAGGGACAGGGCTTTGGGGACAAAATCCTCGTTGCTTGCCCTAGTTAACTGTGGCTGTGTGACAAGCCACTCCCTTAGCAGGCTGAGACAGCAGCATATTACCGTCTGCTGAGCAGGTCAGCTGAGCAGTTCCCGTCTCGGGGCCCTAGTGGGCTATAATCAGATAGATGGAGGCCAGGGCTGGAGTCACCTAAAGGTTGGACTAAACTGGACGTCCAAGGTGGGCCATGCACGTAGCTGATGATACCGTCAGCAGGTCAGCTGCAGCTGTTGAACAGAGCACCTCCACGTAGCTTCTCCAGGTGGTCCGGGCTTCTCACATGGCCAGGTCCCAAGAGAGGGTGTCCCAAGAAGCTGCAAATGTGCTTCTGAAGGTTTCTTAGAAGTCCCTGAAAGTCACTTCCTCCACATCTTGTAGTTCAGGCAGGCCGTAAGGCCAGCCCCATTCCAGGGCAGGGAGCTGGACTCTGCCTCTTGGCGTCCTGGCAGGAGGGAGGTGTACAGGTACAGGAGGGAGTGCTGACAGCAGGCGCGTTTGGAGACTTGATCTCGTTGCTAGACCACGTTCTTTTCTCACTTTGAGGCTCTGAAACTGTGTTGTGTATTTCTGACTCTGTGCTGGCTCTAGTCCCCACCCCTCAGACTCATGAGCCCCCAATTAATGCCAAAGAGATTTGCCAGCTTTCCTCACAGCGCCAGTCTTGCATGGAGCACAGTAGGTTTTGACCCAGAGAATGAACGCCTTAAAAATCACTTGGGAGCTTTTCTGTTATTGTTGTTTCTGGGTTTTTAAAACAGAGAAAGTCTATGGAACTCAACTTTGTCACACACTCCGGAAATTTCCAGGTGTTCTCCCAGTATGTTTTTTTGTTGTTGTTTGTTTAAGAAAACAGAATTGGAAACCAAACAGCAAACTGCCTTCCAATGTTCTTCTCTGGACTTCTGTTTCAGAATGAAAAGTAGTCAAAAGAAAGGAGAAAGAGGCAGGAAGGGAAAGGTGAAAACTTGACTAATAAAAAAATGAGCCTTGAGCATTTGAATAATTCTACAACCTTTCTGTTTGAAAGGAAAGTGGATCTTCCGAAGCATCTCTGCAGAGAGCAGGTGAATGTCACACTGAGAATCCTCTCCCGCCGGCAGCTGAGGGCCAGGCCATGGGCTGCCCGTTCACTGCTCTCCTCGAGGGTTCGCAGGCTTCCCTCCACCTGCTCCGAACTCCTTCCTGAACCATCCAGGGCCATCTCTGCTCTGACAGTCCCTCTCCCCTGAGGAATCACTGCCCCCCTCTCCATTGCGGAAGAGCAGAGCTGCAGAACCTACCAGAGCTGCCACCAGCACAGAGACCCCCCTGCCCTACTCCCAGGCCCTGTGCATTCATGAGGCTACAGATGGTTCGTGTGAAGCCACTTCCAGTTTCTTACAGGATTATACAGCACTCAAGGGAGCCAGGGAGGCAGAGGAAGACACTGCTATTTGTATTTTACACTCATATAATTGTTAAAATTATATCCCAGAAGATTAGGGGAAAAGATGGGGAGTTTCACAAGCTGGGGTCTGAGCTATTTTACCACCTACAAACTGGCCTGGGGCAGGGGGCCTCTCAGGGCTCATCTCCTCAGCTGGGAAACGAGACATTTCTGCTGTTAATGCCTAATCATCTCTAGGGTCTCTTCTGGTCCCAGATCTTCCCTCAGGAGGACCAAGGGTAGAACAAGCTGATGAGGCAGAACAACCCTGTCCCCGGGCTATGCAGAGAGGCAGTTCCTCTTCCAGGGCACACCCCAACCTTCAGCCCTTCGAAGCCACTCATTTGGCCTCTTCTGGGCAGCTGAGAAGAGGAACAGTTTGCAAACCTGCCACCGTGCAGAAAACCCACAAGTTGTTTTCCTAAAAGCAAGGAACTGGGAGGGTGGGTGGGAGCAGGGCTTGTTCTCTGGCTCTGGAGGTCTCTATAGTCTTTAGCTCTTAATCATTAGATGGGAAGGGGGAGGGGTGGGGGGAGGGGCAGGGAAGGAAAATCCTCAGCAACAACCCCAAAAAAGGAGCCAGCCTCACACTCAGGTCCTCTGGGACCAAGAACTCTATTCAGAGTTTTCAGAAAATAGGGTCAGGTATGTCTTGCGACCTGAGACCCCAGAGCTCCTCTGTTCCCCATAATTATCTAATACAGCACTCTCCCTGCCAAGTACAATGAAACAATTTGTCACTTCAATTATCTGTCAGTCAGCACTGAGGCCTTTTCAGCGGGCCAGCTAATGTGTTTGGAGAGCTTGTCAGTGAGGCTGTCTAGCCAGGGCCATAACCATGGAAAATGGAACCTTTGTTAATTCTGGGTCTTAGAAAAGTAAATCCATTCAATTTCTCCCCTCTGGCTCCCTCTTCTTTTCTAAATGCCTTCAGCTTGGAATTTGCACAAGGAACTGAATTGGTCCTGCTCTGAACCTTAAATGACTGGCCAAAGGATTTGCATGAGGAAGCAGAAATTAATTATTCTTTTTGGGGCTTTTCCCCCCTCCTTTTCTGTAATTCTGTGTTAGGAGCGAGATTACACCCTGCGTTACCAGCTACCAGCGCAGGGGTGGGGAGCTCTTCCTGCCTCCCTCCCTCTCCTGTGGGAGGGCAGCCCCGTGCTGCCACCAAGTGGAAGGCAGGACCCCCTGTGGCGCCCTGCCCCAAGGAAGCTCCCCTGGGGGTCCGGGTGCTGAAGGTCTCCACTTGGAGAAATAAAGAGAAAGGAAATAGATCATCCCTCCAAGCAACCCTCATTTCCACTTCTAGATGCAAAACTGCTAAGGCTGTTAGTAGAGCCTGCAGAGGACAGGATCTCCACACTGTCTGGGGACAGGGCCTCCTCCCTGGGGCAGGGGCAGGCACCTCCACCCCAGGAATCACTGAGGCAGAATTCCTCTAATGAGGGAACCTGGCAACCGACCTGAACACCATCCAGGAGGTGATGGGGTTTTTTTCTCCCAAGCTGCAAGGAGAGCCTGTCTTCAGCTCTCGAGGAAAAATCCGGCACAGGAAAGGGAAAGAAAATGGCCTTTCTGAACAAATAATCTAGAAGTTAACTTGGCCCTACAAAATGACCACTCACTTTGAGAAGCTACACATTTACCTTAAATGAATTGACAATTAGCAAAATGTATTTGGAATGTTTTCAGGGGAAAAAATATGTAAGAGCAGTGTAAAAACATCCCATGTGTTACTTCCTAGTAACCCATGTTTTGAAGGGGGCTCATTTTCAATGAGCCTGAGCTTCATTCTCTGCCTTTTTCAGATTTTATTGTGATTGATTTGGGGATTTTTCACAAAAATCATGCTTACCCTTAGTGTAGGAAAATTAGTATAGGAAAAAAAAAAAGAATATAATCCTTAGTTTAGGAAAATTAGCAACCATTAGGGCAATGTGGGAAACTACATCCCAATACCTAAAGCAATTCCAAAAGGAGAATATTTCTAGAGAAGTCAGACCCTAGGCAGGAGCAAGAGCATTAAACATGACTGTTCTCTGTGACTGTGACGGTCCAGTGCACAAGCCTGCAGCCCTGAGCCAAGTGCCGAACCTCCCGGCTGAAGGAGACAAAAGATCCAGCCACGGCTCCTACACGAAAGTAGGTCTAACGTCAGTCTGTTTTCTCTCAATTCTGGGACAGGCTCTCACCTCCCACCACCTTTCTCAGCCTCGGGGCTGGCCTACTGCCCCTCCTGCCAAAATTCCCTTCACTTTGTTGACACCAGTGTTTAACCTTTCACCTCCAGTAACTGCCACTGTTTGCTCCTTGGGAAACGTGGTGACACAGTTGCCCTCTCTCTGGTTGCTCCCCAGAGAAAAGGGGCAGAAAGAGCCCGAGTTGAATGAGCGTCTGTGCCGCCACAGGCCAGGGCTGTGTCTAATCCCATCTCTGGCCCTGCACTATCTAGGAGCGTCTGCAGCCACAAGGATTCTTTCTCTCTCAGGAACATTGTCTTTCCGGCAGACTTCTTGATTCTCTCATCCTGCCTTTAGATATCCCCAACTTTCCTTCCCACAGCCAATCTCCCTCTAAGCCTAGGAAAGAAGAAAATATATTTGGGGTCAGTGACAACTGCCCACTGCGAAGAATTCACGGACTGCAGCCAAACTGTCAAGAAAATCATTCCAGAGAAATAAGGTTAATCTTTGAACAAGTCTCCTGCAGCTACGATGGTCATCCTGATGTCCTTGAGACACCCAGGAACTTGGGGACCAGCCTCAATGCCTTAATGCCACATTATTTTGGGTAATGCAGCCTTTTTTTCCTTAGACTCTTCTCTATTTAGCTTTCTATGGCTTTAATCACAAAGTGTCCAAAAATTAGAATGTGTGCCATTTCTCTTGGGTAACTCCATAGAATAAATATTTTTTAAATACTTTATCCAGATATGTTAGCTGAAACCAGCCAAATGCAAATTTGCCACTCTTCTGAGAAATATGGCATGAAGCTTCTTGGGTTGTGAAGCAAAATTGCTCAAAAAGTAACTGCAAAATTTTAAGACACATGCAAATTCATTGAACTCAGACAGCCTAAACCATTTAAAACTATTTGTACATCTAAGTTAGCAAGCATTGTAAAAGTAAAAATTATTCAATGATACTTGTTAAATCACAGTATGGAAGACATTATTCAAGATCATCACAATAGGTACAGGGACCACTGCAATGGGGTCTTGCACTGGGGGAGAGATTGGGCTCAACTCTGAACACAGTCTCGGTGAGTGGTAATTTATAGCCAAGGAACAGGTGCGTGGAAAATTACTAAGAGGAAACATCAATGGTAAGTAGAATTCTGACTACACCAACCTAACAGGATTCTTTCTGAAGACAGGCCAAGGTGGTCAGACATCACCTGGGGCGTGGTGGAGGACAAGGAACCCGATCAGTTATGGAAGACAGGATGTGGAGTGTTTTGCTAAACTGACTTAGCAGGGTTCTTTTGCTAAAACTGGGTTTTATAAGGAAGTGCACAGATGGGCCTAGGAGAAAGTTCAGAAACCTGGTTAATGTTTAGTCAAGCAAAGAGTCTTTGTGTCAATCCCCTTCTTGTTCAAGGAAAGAAGAGGCCTTCTTCTTCTTCTTTTCTTTCTTTCTTTCTTTTTTTTTAGACAGTCTCGTGGGCTAGAGTGCAGTGGCATCATCATAGCTCAACCTCAAACACCTGGGCTCAAGCAATCCTCCTGCCTCAGCCTCCCAAGTAGCTGGGACTATAGGTGTGTACCATGATGCCTGGCTAATTTTTCTGTTTTTTGTAGAGATGGGGTCTTGCTTTTCCTCAGGCTGGTCTCAAACTCCCGGCCTCAAGAAATCTTCCCACCTCAGCCTCCCAAAGTGCTAGGATTATAGGTATGAGCCACTGCACCTGGCCTCTTCTTTTCTTTGAACAATATAAGTCCATTCTCTTATTTGGTTTCCTTTTGTTCATTGAGAACCTGGTGAACCACGTGCTGGGACTTGGCAGTAGAGGAGATCTCCTGGATGGTGTGAGCCATCGGGCCTTTAATGAGGGGACATTAATTTCCATGAAAATAAAAGAAAAATAAGATTAATAGAACAAACTATGAACTTGGTTTCTGAGTTCAGAGGGCAGATAGTCAAGAGGATTTCTAGATGCTGGGCATGAAGCATCTTCAGCTGGAGTGAGGACAGCCAAATGACAGATTTTCCTGGTTTACAGTTTGGCTGTCAGGAAGGGTGTCCATGAATAAGTTGTTGTGATGATCTCTCTGAAGTTTGTATCAAGTTGTCCAGCTGCAACTTGCAGAGCTTCAGGAAAAGAGCAGTTAAAATTTCAGTGATTTCAAGCCAGAAGGATGGGAGGAAACTGGAAATATTAACTTGGAGAGTTGTAGCCTGATAATGGAGGAAACTGGAAGAGTTCAGGATCCAATATAGATTGTACATAGATAATAAAACATCAAAGAAAACGAATAGGGCTGGAACCTAATATTGGGTATACTATAATTTGTTTCTGAAAGATAGTTTTTCTCCCTACAGTCACCCCCATTTCTAACAAAGATAATCAAAGTAAGACTGATTTGTTTGCAAAATAAATTTAGTCTCATTAAACTTGGCTTGATTATTTACATAAATGCAACAATCACTAGATTGATTGTACAAGCTGTTTTTAAGTTTGCTTTGCTAGAACTTTTCCTAAAGAATCTCAGATTGGACTTGTAAAAGTCTCCCAAGGCCAGAAGGCCAAACCAAGGACTTGCCATCAGGCTGCATCTATAACACCTATAGATTTGGGTGAACTCCTTTCTTATCAAGATCCCTGAAATATCTTGAGGTTCCTGGGCCTGACAGGACATGACATTACTTACTCACCTGTAAGGTTGGGAATACTCAGGACAGTTTTTCCAATGGGGGCTTTATAAAATCAACCTTAGTTTCTTAAAACTATCATGTCATACCTGAAAATATGACATTCCAGTCAAAACCCTGATAATATAACCTGGGCTTCCAATTGTGTCCAAGGAGAACAGATACATATTGAACTTATGTGAATAATTACATTGCCATAAAAATAAGAATACTCAGGAATAGCTTTCCTAATTCTGGAGGCATCAGGTAGGGAGGAAAAGTAAATGTTTCAATTTTTGTTCACAAAAGTACCCTTTAACAAATTACTGTAGCTATAAGTAGCTTAAAAGAAAACAGTTCCTTTAAATCTGGAAAACAAAACATTTCAAGAATCAGCAATGTTTTAAACAAAAAGTCATTTAAAAAATTATCCTCATCAGTTCATTTAGAACCATGTAATTAATTCTTGTTCTGCTTGATGTGCATTAGCAATCTCATGAACCCATCAGTTTTGTTAGAGTTCTGGAAATTCTTACCTAGTCCAGTGGTATGATCTTAAAGTTATCAGAAACCTGTACTTGTCAGAGTTCTTTTCATAAATATCCTTGAAGACACAAAACTTAAGGTTTATAGTTGCTTGCATTTAAAAAAAAATGCTTTCATAAAAGCATCAGAATAAAGCAATTAACTGTGGACAACATGACTTAAAATGGCCATGGTTAAACATCTGATGTGAATTCATTATAATAATGACACAATTCACAAAGAAACTTGTCTATTTCTGTAGCATGTGACATTTTAACATAAAAACCAGAATTATAACTGATAACATATTATATTTCTAGGAATTTCATATAATTTTTGGGACACTTGTATTAATAATATACCTATAAATATAACTTAAAGAAAGTTTAGCATCATTTATTATTTGACAATGCTTCCCATATAATTTAACATATCAAATAAGCCTAATTAGTTTAATAACTCTCTTTTGCAAGATGAGAGATACATCCTTCATAGCTTTCCAGGGGCCCATCTGGAAAAATCTCAAAGTTAATTTAAGGTCAAAAAGATTCAATTTAGAGTTTGATTCTGGGAAATTTGTAAAAAATATCAAAGGTTTAAAACAACTAACAATAAAAGATTTTAAAGGCAAATACAGAAGGTTGCATAGTTAAGAACAAAACCTTAGCTCTTTAAATATTTATAAGATTCAGTTTTCTTAAGTAATCAAAGACCTAATAAATGACAACAATAAGCACAAGAATTTTCTGGACCACTTACTTAAAAAGTAAGGAAAATTCTTCACATTCTCAAACCAATATTCCAAGAAAATTTTCTCATTTTAACAGAGAAGACCAAATTGTACTTTTGCATCAATGTACTACTAAAACTAATTTTTAATGAAGCCTAACAAATGAATCTAATCTGTCAGCTTTGACCACACAAGTTAAGATTTTCATAACTCTTTTACAACCTCTTTTTTTTTTTTAACCTTCACAACTGACATGTGTTAGCTAGTTCGTTTTTACTGTACATTCTGCTCTTGGGTTAGATGTATACTCTTATGGTCCTAAACATCTAGTGGCGATAACACAGGTTTGCCTGACCAGCAAACCCAGGCAAAAATGTATGTCTGTATTATATTTAATGCTGACAATTCTGAAGACATTCCTTTATTTATTTGGGATGAGGTGTCTCTGTATTTCCCAAGCTAGACTGCAGTGGATATTCATAGGTGAGATCATAACTCACCATACCCTTGAATTCCTAATCTCAATCAATCCTCCCACCTCAGCCTGCTGAGTAACTGGGGCTCCAGCACATGCCACTGTGCATGGCTTCTTATTTTTATTTTGCCACCAATTTTAAAACTAGCTTTTATTTACCAAAGATTATCCCAGATCACATGAACTTTAAAAAAAAATTGGGTATCTATTTTTGTGAGACTTATATGAATACGTGATTCATTTGAGTACCCAATTATCCCTAAGCCAATCTGGGTATTTTGGTTGGTAATACCATCAGAGGTAGAAAAACATCATGTATACCTAACATACAAACATACAAGTGCATATATTAATACATAAACATAAAGACAGATGTCACCAGACCTTACGGCTTTCTATGTTAAGAATTTAGTCATGAGGCAGTAAAACAGAGTAATGTAAGCCTACTGGTTTATCTCCACTTTATATTTTTATCCAAATTGTGTTTCTAATGAAACAGAACATGTTCAGGTTACTTACTTGATAAGGGCTAAAGCTCTGACTCAACAGTGGATCCCAGAGTGCTCCTTCTGGAGTGACGACAAGGCTTCACAGGTGCACACTGGGGCCTGGGTGACAGGCCTGGGGGTCCGGTGGTGAACCTGATCCGATCCAAGTCACCACACCATAACTGCTAGAGAAAAAGTTATTCAATGATACTTGTTAAAGCACAGTAAGGAAGACTTCATTCAGGACCATCGTGACAGCCATAAAGGCCAGTGCAACAGACTCCTGCATGTGGGCAGAGATCCAGCTCCACTCTGAACACAGCACCGGCCAGTGGGAATTTGCATCCAAGGAGCAGGGTAGGGTCGGGGGATGGAAAGTACTCAGAGGAAGCATCAGGGGCCAGGGGGATTCTTGCTGAAGACAGGCCAGGGTGGTCAGACACCAGCTGGGGACGGTGGAGGATAAGGAACCCAATCGGATATGAAGGATGGGGAGTTTTTGCTAAACTGACTAGCAGGGATCTTCTGCTAAAACTGAGTTTTACAAGGAAGTGCACAGGTGGGCCTAGGAGAGGCTTCAGAAGCCTCGTTAAAGTCTGGCCAAGCAGAGGGTCTTTGTCAGCATTACCTCAGATAAATGAATTGTATAACTTGTCTTGTAATTAATTATCTGCTTGTTATTATTAATATTCTACCTAAATAAAAATGATATAAGATCATATACAGTCATTGTAGCTTTTGAGGGGGGTTGTTACCAAGCTGGGAACAGAGAAAAGGGCAGCGTGGTGTGAAACACAGAAGTCACAAGCCTGGGTTCCCATCCAGGGTCTGCTTCCAGCAGTTGAATGTCTTTAGGCAAGTTACTACTGATAACAAGTTATTAAAGATAACAATTAATTCATAATGTGGAAATAAAAATTAGTGGATTGCCTTACTCACAGGCCCATGGTGAGTGTCAAATTCATGTATGTAGTATAATAGCACTTCCTGGATTTACCAGTGAGCTGGCCCTGGTGCGGACCCCAAGTACAAATTTTAAAGAATCAAACAAATGAAAGACTATTATTATTATCTAGCCTTCAGAGCATATAAGTAATCTTGGATGTGGATATAGTCAAACCTATATTGGGATAAACACATGTATCTCATATATAATTATGCAAGTCAGAACCCAGACACACTCTTGCCCAACTCTTTTGTAAATGGGCTCATGGACCCTGCCGGAATGTGGAGGGAATATCTGAAGTACATTTTTACTCATTACCCTGGCCATGGTGATTTTTTTATAGTCTAATCTGAAATGCTGATTTCAAAATATTATCAATAATCACTTTATATTCATGCAGACTTTAACTTCAGAGAAATTTTAAATTTATTGAGAGAGAGAAGCAAATGTTTTTCATTCTCTCATCCATGTGTTGATCCATTGGCAGCCTGGATGGAGAGGAAAGAACGGTAAGAAAGATCAAGTGGTGTGGACATAAAACTTGAGGTGGCTTCACCAAAAGGAATATTCAAGTGTTTCCTGGCAAACAGCCATCTCAGCAAGTAGGGAAGTTAAAAAAGGAAGCAAAGGACTTAGGATTCCTTGCAAACTAGCAGCTATTTCAGCTAGCTGAAGCAGCAAGTGAGAAGGAAGCTGGAAGCTGGGATTTGGGGTGGTTCTACAAAACAATGCTGCTATTGGAGAGCACTTTGTTGGGGCCCCGGCTGTGAAAGGCCACTGATAGACATGCAAATGCAGAGGCCTGAATAGACTGCAAAGCTGGGTTTCCACAGGCTGGGCGGGAGAACGCTTTGGGGAGATAGTGGAAAACACATGCTCTGAGCCAAAAATAATGCTTGCACTGTAAGGACATTTAGGTTGAGCTGAAATGAGCCATTGAAAGCTTTTTTTAAAAAGTGCCTTTGGATTCTGAAAGGGCAGCAATAATGCAAATTTGAAGCCTTAGTTAATTGGGTAGAGGGCTCATCAGTTAATCATAGGCAGAAAACTATTATTTGGTTACCACTTTTTTTAAAAAAAGGTCCTACTGATGAAATGCTTTAAAAAAACAAACAACAACAAAAAACTATAGCTGCAACGTCTGAATCTGACAACCTGAACAAAGAATAGGAAGGCTTTTATGCAAGCTCTCTAATTCACCTGAGCTGCAATAAACAGCCCAGATCAGTAGTTAGAGGTTGCTTAACATTCAGCAAGGGATTAGAGAGCCCTCCAGTGCCTGGAAAGGCCTTTTCTTGCCCAGATCACAGGGGACTGCCCCAGGGGACAGCAGAGAGCAGGGCAGGTGCCCCCTAATGTTTCCACAGGCTGATCCCTGAGAACCATCACCAGGAAATAAGTCATTCCTGAAGGCCCCATCACAGTCTGGAGAAATCACTACTAATCTTAGGAGCGGGGAGCAGAGGGACGCTTCCTTCTCCAGTGTTAGAAGACTGGCCAGAATTTGGCTTACTCCCCAGCAAAATAGAAATTTATAAACTGAAAATGTCTTTTATTATTAATAACATTTTTATTGATTTGAAAAGTATGCCTGGTGTATTTCTTCTTGACTTTACTTGTAGAAATTGTTTTAGTATTTCTACATCCCTGTCTCAAGTGAAGGTATAAAAAGAATTTTCCCTAGAAAGAATAGTGTGTGCATGAGGGAAGTGTGCACTACTCAATTTTTCAGCATTTTTTCTGTGAGGTTCACATGCAGTGAAATAATTCTTTCTAGAAGGAATAAATTATCAGTTTAAATGTTTAAATAAATATTTTGACTAAAAACGTATTTCCTGCACACACATGATCCATATTTTTGAGAACTCTGACAACCCTGTCCTAGATTTTGCCTTATAAAAATAAAGCTCTCCTGAGAAAAGCTTGACAAACTTCCTATCAACCTATATTGTCTTCTACTGGATTCACTAACATCCAGGAAATAAAAGTCATTCCTCTAACTTCCAAGTGCAGTTTGGGGTTCATTTTGTTCCTGTTTTTGTTGTTGTTGTTGTTGGTTTTTTTGTTTGTTTGTTTGTTTGGTTTATGGAAGGACACTGTTCCCCTCCACCCCTTCCGTCCTGTCCAAACTTTCTAGATCCATTCAAAAAGCATCAGGACCCAGGAAGCCAACAGCCTGGAACCTGGGAGTGGGTTGGAAGTCTGTTGCATCCTGGAAAGTGCAGTCTGACAGAGAATAACAACAAAATGTTGGAAACCAGAAAGCAGATAGGTGACTATACACTGGCTTAGTGGTCCAGAAAAAGTTGACCATTACGAGAAAAGTGGAGAAATATTAATACAATAAACAACCCAGTTTATACCACAGAATGCCCAGGAATTAGCACCAGTAGGGGTAAAAATAAGACTAAAACCAGAAGGAAAGTCTAAGAGATTCTAAGACCTCTGGATGTCACCAAGCAATTGCCTCTTCCTGATGCTGGAAGAAAATCAGAGATTTGTTCCCTGCAGTGGGTAACAGTTAGGGTCTCGAGACCACAGAACAGCATGGCACATTGTGGTGAGGAAGTTTCATACTGAAAACAGGGGGGGGGGGGGGCTAAAGTGAAAACCTAGATTCTAAATGCTGAGACCCCTTGTGCTTTTCCCTCTCCCCATCCAGATCACTGACAAGCAGACATGTAACTCCAGGAAGAAAGTTAGAAAAGCTTTCACTGGGAAATTTGCTATAGTTTGGATAAGGTTTGCTTGTACCACCAAATCTCATATTGAAATTTGATCCTTAGTGTGGCAGTGTTGGGAGGAGGGGCCTAATGGGAGGTGTTTGCATCATGGTGGGGGTACCTCTACCAGATTATTGCTTTAATGCGCTTGCTCCCTGGCTCCCTGAGGGAGTGGGAGAGGGCTGGTTGTTAAAAACTCCCATATGAAAGGTAGGGGTGAAAACAAACAGATAAAAGCAACTTGGCAAGTTGTCAGAGAGGAAACTTCAAAAGGAATAAGAGAACCCCATGAAACAAGAATGCTAATCTAAGAAGCAACATTTGAAGAACCAGACAAAAAAACCTAGATCTTGGAAATTTAAAATATGACACTAGAAATGAAAAACTCAATATAGAAATTGAAATATAAACTTGAGTACATTTTCCCAGAAAACAGACCCAAAAGAAAAAGAGACTCATGCATAAGAATTCCAAATACAGATGCTTCACCCTCAAGGAGGTGGAATATAGTCCTCACTCCTTAAATGTGGGCTACACGAGTAACTTCATTCCAAGGATGCAGTATGGAGAGTGTGGGAAACAATAACTTCTCAGTGGAGATGGCGTGGCCGCTTCATGATGGGATGAGAAGGGCATTTTACCTATGTGGTCTTCCTCCCAAGAACCCATAACTCCATTCTAATCAGGAGAAAAACATCAGATAAATTTCAGTTGAGAGACATTCAAAACTGTAAAGGTAATAAAAACAAGAAAAGTCTAAGGAACCCCACAGTCTGGAGGAACCTAAGCAGATATGACAACTGACTGTCCTATGATATCCCAGATAGGGTCCTGCAACACGAAATAGACACTCAGTAAAAACTAAGGACATGTGAATAAACAATAAACTTTGGCTAATAATAATGTATCGATTGTCAAAGTTGAATAAAATACAGAGACAAACCTCTAAATTTAAAATGTTTTATTTGGGAATCAAGAATTGCAATTCAGGGCATATACACAGACCAGGTAGTTTGCAGTATGTCTGAAGAACAAAGAGAAAGTTAAAGGTTTTATTTAAAAAGAGAAATGTTATATATTGTTCTGAAAGAAAGTTCACTGGCTCTAGCAAAGCGATGGTGCTGGGAAAACTGGTCTTAGAATCACAGCAGGTTGTTTCAGTCGCGATAAGATTTAAAACTAGTTTCAGGTTACAACAGGCTGTTTCAGCAGCCAGCCTTTCAGAGAATTACACTCTTGGAACAATGTTATATCGCCCGCCCACCCCAGCCTCTCAACTCTGTTCTGGATATGACAAGAATGACCCAATTCATACAATCAACTTTCACAAATTACTGGTTCATTAATTGTAACAAATGTACTGTACAAACGTAAATGACAGGGGGAAAGTGGGTACCAAATATGCAGGAATTCTCTGCATTAGCATCACAAAATCTGACAGAACAGAAAAAAATGAGGAAAGGAGAACTTCAAAGAAATAATTCAAGAAAGTTGAGTTTCTATGTCGAAAGGTCCCACAAAGTGCAGAGAAAAGTGGCTGAAAGTAGACTCTCTTTCAGACACATCATCACCACCTTTCAGAACACTGAAGCTAAAAAATGCTGAAAACTTTATAGAGAAAAAACAGCTTTCACAGAAGAGGCCAAAGTCACGTTGGCATTGGACTTTTCAACAGAAATACTAGAAGATAATGGAGCATTTTTTTTCAAAATTCTGAGATCTTATCACAGAAATGCTGCTCTCTCCTGTTCACAGCACACAAGTACAAAGACAATGTTGGTTTGTCCCAGTGCCGATCACATTAACCTTGATGACCTGACCAAACCTGGTATCTGCCAGGTTTCTCCACTGTAAAAGCCATGATTTCCCCTTTGTATCTGATTACTATCTTGTTGGGAGATACTCTGATATTACACCAATATTCTCCCTCACCCTAAATTTCCACGCTCCTGTCTTCGGATCCATCAACAATTCCTTCCTATATCAACTACCTTTATGATGCTTGCCACATAATATTACCATTAGGTGATATTCTTGCTGATTGGAAGAGCTTTCCCTTCTCCTCCATTTGTATATTGATTCATTTATTTATTTACTTGTACCAATATGGACTTGAGGTTTCTATTTTATTCAATAAGTTGTAACCTGATACTCTAATTGTTTATTTTAATGCTCATATTGTCCTAAATTTGGCTAGTGGGAGCCCCCTCAAGCTGGCCGCGTGTCCCTTTGACATGTCCCCTTAATTTTTTGATCACTACCTTACTTTCTAATGTAATAAGATATTCCAGGCTCATCTTGTATTTCCCTTGCCTCAGCTTGCACTCAGCCATTTCTCCAAGCAGATACACACATGTACATCTATAATCGTCTATACATTTGGCTGGAGATTGTGTGTGTGTGTGCCCATGAGTTCATGACGACACTTCCAATTCCAATCCAACACCCCAGAGTTCTTTCAGCTTCCCCTTTCCATACTTATAAACGCCTTCTCATCCTAGTTTCTTCCTGTTTATCTGCTTTATTCATCTCTTTTTCTCTCTCTGGGTCAGCTTTCTCCACTTCTCCAATCCACATGACAGACAACATGGCTGCCAACAGTTCCTGAATTTCAGGTCACAGCTTCAGCTAACCAGAGAGAAACAGATCTCTCCTTGTCTTTCTAATTTCAAAATTCCTATGAAAGACTAAATGCCTTGGTCTCTGTCTGTCGGTTGCCCTAAAAGTGGCCTGGAGGGGGGATCATGTGGTATAAACCTGGCTCTATGGAGGAAGTAGGGGAGAGCCAGCTCCCATAAGAGCAGTGGGGCAGGGAGGGCTGCTGAGAAGGGACAGCAGTTCGTGTCCACCACAGGCTAAGCCTGAGCGCACTGACAGTGGACCTGACCAGGGCATGGGGGAGCACTGAGCGATTCTCCAAATCTGTTGGAAAGCTCTGCATCAACACGAGTCTTATTCACAAGGATTCCAGAGTAAAGAAAACAAACCAACACAAGGTTCATGCAAAAATGCAGCAGAATGAGAGGAAACATAATCCAAAGATCCAGGAACAGAACATACTTCTGGAAATTATTTAATGCAAGATTCAGAAAACTAATGCATAAAACTTTGTGGCATTCTCAACAGAATACAAAAACAGAAGCAAGCATTTTTAAGAAAAATGCAAACAGATGAAAGGATAATAAGATAAGGGGAAAAGACACATGGATGAGATAAGAAAGAATTATAAAGAATCAAAGTACATCAGCAAATGAAATACATTATATTGGCAAATAAAATACATTAAAAAGCAAAAAAGAAAAAGATGTGAGAATGTACATTTAAAGAGTAAATCACATTCTAGCCAAATATCCTTGAGCAGAGACCCAAGTCTAAGCATATCTTAAAATTTTTTAATTATCAGATACAGATAGACATTCTCTAAAGATCTAGGAATAATATATTTTCAAGCCAGGCATAGTGGTTCACACCTGTAATCCCAGCTAATTGTGAGGCTAAGACAGAAGGATCGCCTAAGCCCAGGAGTTCAAGACGAGCCTGGGCAACAGATTATCTTCAAAGGAACACTAGACTGGTTTAGAATTGTATGCTGCAGTACTAAATGCCAGAAGTAAAGTTCACACGGTTTTGAGAAGAAGAGTTTGTGGCCCAAGATTTATTCCTATGAAAATTATCTTTCATGTATTAATATAGAGGAAAGATTTGATCATATGAGCAAGGGATTTGACTATATGTACTTCCTTAATAAGTCTTAAAATATCCTTAAATGAGGCCAGCTGCAGTGGCTAAAGTCTGTAATCCTAGCACTTTGGGAGGTCAAGGTGGGAGGATCACTTGAGGCCAGGAGTTCAAGACCAGCCTGGGCAACTTAACAAAACTGTCTCTAGAAAAAAATTAAAAAATTAGCTGGTCATGGGGTTATGTGCCTGCAATCCCAGCTACTTGGAAGGCTGAGGCAAAAGGATCGCTTTAGCTCAGGAGTTGGAGGCTGCAGTGAGCTATGATGACAACACTGCACTCTAGCCTGGGCAATGGAACAAGACCCTGTCTGGTAAAAAAAAAAAAAAAAATCCTTTAAATCAGAGTTCGAGGGTGGTGGTGTGGTGCTGTAAATGATGACAACGAACCAGACAAATGAAGGGTTAAGTTTGAATAACTATTGCAAGTCTGGTTAAATAACTAATTGCAAATGTTAAAAATTATTTTGGAAATAGAAGATACATAATGTAAAAATAACAATTTAGAAACAATAATCTGATGGTTTCACAGATGAATTCTTTCAAACTTTCAAGGAAGAGATAATTCCCATGCTATTTAAACTTTCTCCGAGCATATGAAAAGATGGAAAACTTCCCAGTTAATTTTACAAAGTTTGCATAACTCTCAAACCAAAACTTAAGAAAGCACAAAAAGAAAAACTACAAGTTAATATCACTTGTTATTTTAATCTAAAATTCTAACTAAAATATTAGCAATGGAATCCAGCAGTATAATAAAAGAATAATACTCTATGACCAAATAAGGTTTATTCTAGGAATGAAGGATGATTCAATCTTATTAAATCAATATACATTAGCAAAATAATAAGTCAAAACATATGAATATCTTGAGGGAAACTAAAAGATATTTAAAAGATCTTAACAATTATTTCTGATTTGTTTTAAAGAGAGTAAACTGGAAATAAAAAGCTACTCCCTTAACCTAATCAAGAGTATTTTGGATCAAGTTTCACTACTATATACTTGATGATTAGACATTAGATAAATATTCTTTAAAGTCAGTGACAAGACATGGATATTAGCTATCATCACTGTTAACTAACACGAAAGTTCTAACCTATGCAATAAAATTAGGAAAGGAATCTATACAAATCATGTCTGAATAGAGGAAGAGAAAATCAATATTTTGCAAATTATTTTTTATCTATAAAGTTAACTTTTAAAATAAACACAACTAATGAGAAAGGAAAGCATGTAATTATAAATACGTGTACAAAAATCAATCTTTTTTCTATATACCATGAATAAAAGGATAGATATTACAAAAGATACTACAGATATAATAAAATAATAAATAAAATAGCTAAGATTCCACTTTAACAAAGTTGTTGATTTCTGAACAAGATGGTTCTATCAGCTCATACTTTGACACACCCTTATTAATGATAGATAAAATGTAAAACAGAATACTAGAAAGCTATAGCTAGTTCAAAAATAAGAGAAGCATCACCATAGATCAGACACTGAAGGCAAATACAAAGCAGTGAGTGAGGTTGAAGCAATGGGGCCACTGGGCTTCCCTCTAGCAGGCAGGTGACTCCAGAATTCAGTTCTCTATAGAAAAAAGGCAGTAACCGTGCCCTAAACAAGACAGGGGCAGAAGCCAAGCTCACTGTTTGAAGGCAAGAGACAATGGAGTAATTAATATCTTTCTAACCCTAAGGGAAAATGATTGTTAATGTAGGATTATAACGAGCTAAATCATTATTTAAGAGTGAGGGCAAAATAGAACATTTCAAAACTACAAAGGTTTGAAAGCTTATATCTAAAAGTCCCTCACTAGAAGAACTATAAATGATGTGCTTCCACAAAAAAGATAATGCAAATAAAGGAAAAGTTATAGCATTTAAAAAACAATAGTGAGCATAGAAATGGATACATTGATTGGTAAATTTAACCATATATATTATAACTAATAATTATAGGTAATTTTGATGTTTAAAATATGCAAAAATGAAAACTCTGGACCTCAGTTGTCCAATATGGTAGCCACTAGCTATATGTAGCTATTGGACAGTTGAAATGTGGCTGGTCTCAACTGAGATATGATAAAGTGTAAAATATACACAGGATTTTGAAAACTTAGTATAAAAGAGAATATAAAATATCTCATTAATGATTTTTTATATTGAAATGATAATATTTTGGATATGAGGTAAAGAAAATGTATTATTAAAATTGTTTCCACTATTTCTTTTTATTTTTTTTAATTGGCTACTACAAAATTTAAAATTACATATGAAGCTCTCAACAACACTTCTCTAAATAACAATTTTAAGAAGATAGAGTGGGAAGACAGAGGAGAAAGGGATTGTCCAATGTGTTGTCCACTGGCAATTACCAATTAGAGATTATAATAGGAAAATACTGTGTTTCCCCGAAAATAAGACAGGGTCTTATATTTATTTTTCCTCAAGAAGGCACCCTAAGGCTTATTTTCAGGGGATGTGTTATTTTCCTCTCAAAGCCTCAGCTTGCAGCATGCACAGGATGGCCTGGACCTGACAGAGGGAGCTGACCTTGTTGGTGGGGCTGCCCACACCTTTCCGGTCACCTCTGGGATAGTAGCTGTCACGATGGGGCAGATGAGAAGGGCTGCTCATCTTGACCACTCCCCGACGAAATGCACGGGTTGTGCAGATACGCTGTGTAGCCACTCCCACCAGGTCTTATTTTCGGGGTAAGGCTTATATTGCGAAAATGCTTAGAAATCCTGCTAGGGCTTATTTTATGGGTAGGTCTTATTTTCAGGGAAACATGGTACGAGACTATAGTCTTATAGTAGCATAGTACTGGCATAAAAATAAACACACAAATAAATGGAACAAAATAGAGAACTCAGATATAAAGACACATACCTACAGCCAACTGATCTTTGACAAAGTCAACAAAAACATACACTGGGGAAAAGACACCTTATTCAATAAATGGTGCTGGGAAAATTGGATAGCCATTTGCAGAAGAATAAAACTGGATGCTTCTATCTCACAATATATAAAAATCAACTCAGATGGATTAAAGACTTCAAACTATAAAAAGACCTGAAACTATAAAAATTCCAGAAGAAAATCTAGGAAAAACTCTTCTGGACATTGGTTTAGGCAAAGAATTTATGACTAAGACCCCAACAACAAAGGCAACAAAACCAAAAATAACTAAATGGGACTTAATTAAACTAAAAAGCTTCTGCACAGCAAAAGAAATAATCAACAGAGTAGGGAGAACAAATGGGGGAGTAAAGGTATCCTCTTGGATTCCTGCTCCCAGAGAAAGAGGAATAGATCTCGGTCTCCTATACATACTAAAAATCTAGACATCCAGGTGCAAGAAGCTCTAAGGCTCCCTGGGAGATTCAATGCAAACAGGAAGACACCATGACATGTAGTCATCAGGCTGACCAAAATATCAACTAAAGAGGCCCTTCTATGAGCTGTAAGGCAAAAGAAGCAAGTAGCATACAAAGGAAAGCCAATCCGAGTAACGCCAGACTTCTCAACTGAAACCTTACAAGCAAGGAGAGACTGGGGCTCCATTCTCTTCTGAAACAGAATAATGCCCAGCCTAGAATCTTGTACCCTGCAAAACTAAGTTTTATATATGAAGGAGAAATAAAGACATTCTCAGACAAGCAAAGACTGAGGGAATTCACCAAGACAAGACCAGCCCTGCAAGAAGTACTCAAAACTATGTTACCCACGGATCAGCATAATAAACACTCACAAATGTAAAACCACTCAAAAGCTAAAGATTAAAGGCCAGATACCACAATGGCTCAAGAGAGAAAACAGAGCAACAAAGTCCAATCCAACAGAATGAACAGAAATCTGCCCCACCTATCAGTTCTCTCGATAAATGTGAATGGCTTAAACTCCCCACTCAAGAGACATAGGCTGGCTGAATGGATAAAAAAAAATACAAGCCAAGTATCTGCTGCCTTCAGGAAACACACCTAACATACAAGGATGCATATAGATTAAAGGTAAAGGAGTGAAGATCAGTATTTCAAGCAAATGGAAGCCAAAAGAAGGCTGGCGTGGCAGTTTTGATTTCAGATAACTTAGTTTTTAAACCACAAAAGTAATGAAAGACAAAGAGGGTAATTATATAATGGTGAAGGGTACAGTTCAACAAGAAGACATAACAATTCTAAATATATATGCACCCAACTAAGGTGCACCCAGATTCAAAAAGCAAACCCTACTTGATCTAAGCAAATTGATAAAAAGCAACTCCATAATGGCCGGAGATTTCAATACCCCACTCACTGCACAGGACAGATCCTCCAAACAGAAAATTAATAAAGAAATAATGGACTTAAAAAAAACTCTAGAACAATTGGGCCTGACTGATATTTACAGGATATTCTACCAAAAATCCACTGAATATATGTCCTTCTCATCAGCTCATGGGACATTCTCTAAGACTGACCATATCCTAGGACACAAAGCAAGTCTCAAAAAATTTTAAAAAATAGAAATTATACTATGTATCTTCTCAGATCACAGTGGAATAAAATTAGAAATCAACCCTAACAGAAACTCACATTTCTACACAAAAACGTGGAAATTAAACAACCTTCTACTGAACAATTACTTCATAAATGAGGAAATCAAGATGGAAATCAAAAAATTCTTTGAACTTAATGACAATGGAGACACAAGTTATCAAATTCTGTGGGACACAGCTAAAGCAGTCCTGAGAGGAAAGTTTATTTCCATAAAAGTCTATATCCAAAAGTCAGAAAGATCACAAATAGACAACCTAATGAATCAACTTAAAGAGCTGGAAAAAGAAGAACAGACCAACCCCAAATCCAGCAGAAGAGGTGAAATTAACAAGATCAAATCAGAACTAAATGAAATTGACAACAGGGAAACCA
>VBSM01000500.1:10057774-10074926 GCA_008086735.1 Cheirogaleus medius
AAAAAAAAAAAAAAAACTGAAAAGAAAAAGAATAAGGGATGACTTGCTCTGCCAGATATTAACATGCATCGTAAAGCTCTAACATTTTGAAAGAATGGTTCTGGCACAACAATAAATAAGCAAACCAACAGAACCTAAAAGAAAGCTCAGAACCCAAATCTGTGTGTATCTGTGCCTGAAAGCACCTCTATTTGTAAACATAGAATTAAATAAAGGTGTGTTTAAGGGAATCTTTCCTCCCTGCTCCTGGTATCTCCCTCCGAGCGGATGAAGCTGCACTGCTTCCGGTCTCTTTCCACCTGTCCACTCACTCCTGTTCTGCAGAGGATAAGCAACAGAGATCTGCAGGTGCATTTGGAAAGATGCAGGGAATGCCCATCCTAACTCTGAGTGCCCATAGGGAGCAGGCCATCTCCTCTATTTCCAGGGCAGATTCTCCTTGTACATGGGGAGGTCTGCCCTTCTCTAGTTTTTCATTCATTAAGTAGGTTTATCTGCTAGACTGACAGTTCCATCAGCAGGTGCATTTGGCTTTCACACTAAATTACACTCTTCAATTTAACCTTTATCAGTAATAAAGACTGGCTTCCATCATCCCAATTTCTTCTGAACCCTCATGTGAAGAAGAGAAATGCCTTTCAGAAACCCCCATGTTAGGTGCATGGGCCAAAAACATTTAGAGAAGAAAGATTGTTCCCCATAAACACCTTGATTTCAACAGGAAAGACAACCAAACCAGGTATGCTTGATTGTTTTTCCTCAATTTACTAAATATACATCACTCAACCTCTTCAGGAGTGGAGTGAAGAAATGGATGGATATAACTCAGAAGCGTCACAACAGTGGGGTTCCCCCAACTGGGAGGAAAACATCTAGAATAGGAAAAACAATTTCTCTATCATGAAATATTTCATCTTAATGGGAAGAGAATGTATAAATCAATAAAATAGTACTGGGGAAAGTAGTTAACTAATTGGTAAAACAAGAAAGTTCAATTTGTACTTCACACCATATATTCAAGTAAATTACATATGGATTAAAGCACAAAATGGGAAAGAATTATGCCACAAATCAATAAACTTATAGGTAGATATATTCCATCTGGGGTTAGAAAAGAAATTTCTAACCATTAAAACAAAAGAAAAACAAATTTAAAAAATTAAGAATTACTATATCAAAATATAAAACTTCTTTACATGAAAAAATGATATTTATAAAATGAAAAAATCAAGTTACTAGGTTCCATGAGTCCCCATCAGAGACTGAAGGAGAGAAAGAGGAGTACTAAGGAGTTGGATTTGAGGAGCACTTGTATGCCATTTCCAAAGTCATGGGAAGACAGCAAAACTGTCACAAAGGCTGCACTGCCACTATCCAAATCTGCATCCAGTAATGGCTAAGTGAAGTTGTTGGTGAATTCTTTCCTGGAAGATAATAACAGAATATGGACAAATTATTTTTTTAAATAACCAAACTATTTGAAGAAACCGGTAGATAGAAGTCAGAGAAGAGCCTACCCTTTAAAGATTGCAACTGCTTCAAGTAAGAATTGCAAATTTATGGTTGTTGTTTTTTATTTTCTTTGTTTGTTTTGTGCCTCAGAGCACTTGCCAATCCTCATGGCTATAGTAGGAAAAAATCAGCCTTACCAACTCATGGCAGCAGAGAAAAGCTTTCAAGAGTGGTAGAGCAAAGGAAATTTAGGGTTAAAATCCCCAGAGTGAGTGAACTGAAGAAAGTGTGAGGCCAAAAATCTGAGTGCGTACTATGCCCCAAAGCCCTGGATGACCACAAAACTATGTGTGTATGTGGAAGGTGGTCAAGACATTTAAGAAAAAACAGATAGAAGCCAGAGAAGTGCCTACCTTAAAAGACAGAACCCGCATTGGGTGAGTTTGTGAGTTTGTTCCTTTTTTCAGAGTGTACTCCCCAACCAACAAACAGGTAAGCAGCAAAAAGGTGAAGTCTTACTGGCTTGAAATGTCAGAGGGCTGAGCTCAGAGAAGACAGAGCAGCCAGAAATTTAGGAGGAAACTTTAGAAGAAAAGAAGCTGCAGAGAGTGTATGTCCCAAAATCTGGGTATGCACTCTGCACAAATTTTTGACTAACCATCAAAGTATGCAGACACCAAGGAAACACACACACACACACACACTCTCTCTCTCTCTCTCTCTCAGAAAGAAATGAGAGGATATATAAGCTACTGCACACTGCAGAGGAAGTAGTTCACAGCTTGAGGCAAGGCAATTAAACGTGTACTAGAACAAAAAAACCCTCAGAATAATAGAATCAAGAATCACTATAACATTTATTCTACACAATTCAGTATTCAACCAAAAATTACTAGATATGCAAAGAAATAGGAAAGTAAGGCAGTCAATAAAGAATGACTCTGAGTGGCCCTACATGTAGGATTTGGCAGACATAGATTACAAATCATTTTTATAAATATGTTTAAAGTTATTTTTTAAAATACAGATAATTAGGCCAGGCATGGTGGCTCATGCCTATAATCCTAGCATTCTGGGAGGCCGAGGTGGGCAGATCGTTTGAGCTCAGAAGTTCAAGACCAGCCTGAGCAAGAGTGAGACCCCATCTCTACTAAAAAATAGAAAGAAATTAGCTGGACAACTAATATATATATATATATATTAGCTGGGCATGGTGGTGCATGCCTGTAGTCCCAGCTACTCAGGAGGCTGAGGCAAGAGGATCGCTTGAGCCCAGGGGTTTGAGGTTGCTGTGAGCTAGGCTGACGCCACAGCACTCTAGCCCAGGCAACAGAGTGAGCCTCTGTCAAAAGAAAGGAAGAAAGGAAGAAAGAAAGAAAGATAAAGTACAGATAATTAAAGGGAAATATGGTCCTAATGAGTGAACAGAGAGAATGTCACCAGAGAAATGGAAACCATTAAAATTATAGAGCTGAGAAGTATGATAACTGAGATAAAAAATTTGCTAGACGTGTTCAACAGCAAAATGAAGATGGAAAAAAAATCAGTGAACTTGCAAATAAATCGGTAGAAACTATCCATTTCAAATAACAGATATGATACAAAATATTGAAGAAAAGAGCTCAAGAGATTTGTGGAAGATATCACTCAGTCCAACATATGTGTAATTGGAGTCCTAGAAAGAGAAAAACAAAATATTTAAAGAAATAGTAATAAAGTTTTCCAAATTGGAAGAAAAGCATTAACATACAAGTCTAAGAATATCAAAGAACCACAAACAGGCTAAATATATATAAAAAAATCCACACCAAGGTACAAAATTGTCAATTGTCGACAACTGTTGAAAGCCAAAGAAAAAGAGAAATATTCAAAAAGATACAAACACTTTGGAAAATAGTTTGGTAGTTTCTTAAAAAGATAAACACACAAACCTACACTTACCATATGACCCAGCAATTTTATTCCTAGGTATTTGCTCAATAGAAGTAAAGATTTGTTAATGGAAAAAAATCCAAATTCTGTAAAATAATTTAAAGAGGTTTATTCTGAGCCAAATGACTATGGTTTGGAACAGATGGCTTCAAGAGGTCCTGAGAAAATGTACCCAAGGAAGCTGGGTTACAGTTTGGTTTTATATATGCATTGAGACAGGAATTGCACATAAAATCATTAAGTCAAAACATAGAAGGTACACATTGGCCAGAAAAGGCAGGACATCTCAAAGCAGGGGCTTACAGGTTATAGGTGGGTTCAAATGTTCTTCGATTTGTAATTGGTTAAATAAATAAAGCTTTGTCTAAAGGCTTGGAATGTTTTAAGTTAAGATAAGGAAGTCTATTAGTCAGAGGCAAGCCACTTGGACATATACCAGAGTGTTCTGTTAAGTAAGTTGATGGCCTACAGGTGTGGTTTAGCCTTTGTCTTACATGGCTTTCAGTCCTGTTAATGATTTAGTATCTTATTATTACAAAGAGTAACTCCAAAAGGGAAGAGGTATAATGAGTATGTCTGATCTCCTCTCCCCTCATGGTCAGCATCTCAGTTTAAGGTTTTCTGGGGTCCCACTGGCCAAGGGGTTCATTCAGTGGGCTAGGTGGCTTAGGATTTTATTTCAGTTCACAGATTATACATAGATGTTCATAACAGCTTTATCCATTTACAACCCAAAACTGGAAACCACCAAAATGTTCATCGATAGGTGAATGAAAAAACAACTTATGGTATAATCTTACAATGGAATATTATTCAGTTATAAAAAAATGAACAAATGCCTAATATATGCAATAACATGATGAATCACAAAAAATAAATGCTATATTATTTGAAATTCTAGGGGAAAATAAAGCAAATCTATAATGACAGAGTGATCTAGTAACCAGTGGATACCTGAAATTAGGGTTGGAAGCAGTTGACTGCAAAGGGTCAGGAGGTATATTCGTTATCAATTGCTTTATACAAACCACCCCCAAACTTAGTGGCTTACCATAGCATTTATTATCTCTCAGTTTCTGTGGGTCAGAAATCAGGCATGACTCAGCTGGTTCCTCTAGCTCTGGGTGTCTCATAGGTCTGCAACCCAAGTGTCAGCTGGGGCTGCAGTCTTCTTAAGGCTCCCTTGAGAGCAATCACACTTCTCAGTTCACTCACATGGTGGCTGGATGGAGGGTCGCATTTCTTCATAGGCTGTTGGCCAGAGGGCATTGTCAGTTTCTTGGTGTGTGGCCTCCCTGTAGGAAAGCTCTCGATAGTGAGGCTGGCTTTGTTAGAGTACGCAAGCAAGTGGACAAAGGAGCAAGAGAACACCAGCAAGGGGGAGCCACCATCTTTTGCAACCTAATCTCAGAAGTAATGTCCCATTATGGCTCCCATACTCTAGGCGTTAGAAGCAAGTCACTAAGTGCAGATCACGCTCAAGAGGAGGAGATGACAAAGCATGTGAACTCCAAGAAGGAGGGGGTCACTGAGGACCGTTTCAGAGGCTGCCTGCCACAGGAGGGGAATTTATGGGTTGATGGCAACACTGTATATCTTGATTAAGGATCAAAACTCACCAAAGACACTTAAAATGGGTGCATTTCGTTGTATGTATAGAGTTAATTTTTTAAAAGTCAAGTTACTAGAACAAAAGATAAAGAGTAACCTCAAAAAGTTTCCATTAAAGATGGAAGAAGCACCTCATCTTCTCAAACTCAATAGTCATTAAAGGAACATAAATCTTCAAGTATGAAGAGGTCATACTGACGATAAGAGTGTGTGAGAGAGTTCTGCAGGATTTTAGAAAACAAAGGGTGGATAGAGAAGTATTGCCTCTTCCAGCAGAGTAGAGGAAGGTACAACTCTAGAAAGAGTTATCTTTGAAAACCAAGCCAATTTATCCTTCAATGTGGGACTGAGAGTAAGAGGACTGACCAATACATATAACAACTGGACCCCCAGATTCTTTACCACACCATATAATACCCACTCTCACCCCATTCAAGAAACCAGAAGTATATTCTCTGTAGAAGATCCAGATTGAGCACAATAATACCCGAATGGTAAGGATGAGGCATAATGCTCACAAGAGTGATTAAATTAAAGTCCAAACACTGACATTGGGACTCATAGCACCCACCCCTCACCTGCTCCTAGAACCCTGGCTGCCAGGCATATGCCCCCAGACAAGAAACTGGAAGATATTTCACTGGAAAAATTGAATTGCCCCAGAGAAAAGACTTCTAAAATGCAAATCTGGCCATTTCAGTCCCTGAAAAGAACTCTCTATAGTAGCATTTCTCAAACATTAAAGTGTATACAAATCCCCTGAGAGCTTGTTAAAAATGCAGATTCTGACTCAATAGGTCTGGAGTGGAACCCAAGATTTTGCATTGTAATTTCCCAGGTGATGGAGACGCTGTTGGTGCCTGAGCCAAAGTTTGAATGCCAAGGCTCACTGGTCCTCCATCTGCAAGATATAAACTGAACCCATTTGCTTGGCATTTCTATCTTTTTTTGGCATGAGCTCCCTCTGCTCATCTATCCAAACTCACTTCCCAGCATCAGCTTCTCACACCACACCCCTACCCCTACTCCACTCTAGTAAACATCTCCTAGTCCAGCCTGAAATACATCATTCCTGCCCCTTAACAGAACAAGCACTTTCTCCTTTGAGAATTAGCTCAAGCCTTTATCCTTCTTTCTGAAATTGTTCCTGACTCCCACAGACAGACTTAATTCTGCTGCTTCTATGGTGCATAATACCCTGGACTTACCTCCATCATCAATCTGTATATGAATTACATATGCACATGCACGTGCACATGTGTGTGTGTATACACAAATATATGTACTTATAAAGACAAAGATAGATTAAAAGCAAAGGGATGAAGAAAGATATACCATGCTAACAGAAATCAAAAGAAACCTGGAGTAGCTATATTAATTTCAGACAAAGCAGACTTCAGAACAAGGAAGATTATCAGGGATAGAGAGGGGTATTACATACTGATAAAGGAGTCAATCCCCCACGAAGACATGATATAGCAATTCTTACGTGCATGCATTTAACAGAGCATCAAAATATGTGAGATAAAAGCTGATGGAACTACCAGAAGAAACAGACAAATCCACTTATGGTTAGGGACTTAAACATTCCTCTTTCAGTAAATGACAGATCCACCAGGTAGAAAATCAGTAAAGACATAGTTAACCCAAGCAGCACTTTCAATCAATTTAATCTAATTGACATTTTTAGAATGCTTCATCCAACAATAGCAGAATCCACATTCTTATCAAGCTCATGAAGAACATTTACCAAGATAAACCATATTCTAGGTCATAAAACATACCTTAACAAATTTAAAAGAATAAAAATAATTAAACATATGTTCTCAGACCACAGTAAAAATCAATAACTGGAAGATAGCTGGAAAATCTCAAAATATTTTGAAATTAAACAACATACTTCTAAATAACAAAGAATAAATCTCAAGAGAAACTTAAAGATATTTTGGACTAAATGAAAATGATAATGCAACTTATGAAAATTCATGAAGATGTGGCAAAAGCTGTGCGAGGAAAGTTTGCAACATTAAATGCAAACATTAGAAAAGAGGAAAGATCTAAAATCAATAATTGCAGCTTCTGCCTTAGGGAGCTAAAGAAAAAAAGAGCAATTTAAACCTAAAGTAAGCATAAAAAAGTAATAATACAAATTGGAGCAGAAATCAATGAAATTTAAAAAACAACATAGAAAAATTAAAGAAACACAGCTGGTTATTTGAAAAGATTAATAAAATTGATTAACTTGTAGTTAGACTAAATGAGAAAAAAGACACAAATCACTAAAATCAGAAATGAAAGAGGGGTCATCACTACTGACCCCATAGACACTATGAAGACAATAAAGAAATACTACAAATAATTCTATGCCTACAAATCTGATAATGTAGGTGATACAGACCAATTTCTTGAAAGACACAAATTACCAAATCTCACACAAAGAGAAATAGATAATGTGAACAGGTCTATATCTATTAAAGGAATTGGATCCATAACTAATAGCCTTCCAAAAAACAAAGCAATGGGCTTAGATGACTTCAATGGAGAATTCTACAAAATATGTAAGGAAGAAATTATACTGATTCTTTAGAACCACTTTCAAAAATTGAAGCAGAACAAACTATTTCTGACTCACTCCTTGAGGCCAGCATTACTCTTATACAAAAACCAGTTAAAGACATTACAAGGAATGAAAAATACAGACAAATGTTAATCATGAACATAGATGCCAAAATTCTCAACAAAATATTAGCCAATTGATTCAACAATGTATACAAAGACTTATACATCATGACCAAGTGGGATTTATTCCAGGTAGGCTAGGCTGGTTCAACATTTGAAAATTAAATAATGTAATTTATCACATCAACAGTCTAAAGAAGAAAGTTCATACAATCATATCAATTGATGCAGAAAAAGCATTTGACAAAATCAAACACCCATTCATGATTAAAAACTCTCAGCAAACTAGGAATAGAGGGAACTTCCTCAGCTTGATAAAGAGTATTAAGAGGAACAACAACAACAACAAAAATCCTATAACTAATATTATACCTAATGGTAAGACTGGAAACTTTTCCTCTAATATCAGAAATGGGCAAGGATGTTGCATATTACCATTCCTAGTCAACACTGTACTGGAATTCCTAGCTAATGCAGTAAGATAAGAAAAGGAAATGAAAGGTATATCAATTGGGAAGAAAGAAAAAAAAACTGTCTTCATTCGCAGATGACATAATTGTATATGTAGAAAAATGTTTAAATACATTTTTTAAAATTCTGGAACTAATAAGCAATTGTAGCAAGGGGTCAAAAATACAAAGTTAATACACAAAAATCTATTGCTTTCCTATACACAAGCAATAAACAGTTGGAATTTGACATTAAAAACACAATACCATTTATAATAGGACCAAAAAATGAAAATGTTTATGTATAGATCTAATAAAATATATATACAGGATCTGAAGCTCAGGAAATTTAACCCCAAAATATGACTCCTTGGTATCAAGAGTATTTTGAATCAAAGGCCCTTACAAATCAACAGTCCTTGGAAGGGGCTTTCCCTCTTCCTTCATAAAAAATCCAGACCCATCAAAAAGAACAATTAACTTCCCTTCCCCTGTTATCTTATTATATTGCAGGAAAGAAGATTAAGAATACAACCACGCCTGGCCCAAATTATTTTAAACATAGTATTTGTCTCTCAGGTTAATTTAATTTCCAAAGAAAATCATTTACAAGTCAATCTGTTTTCCCCCATTCATTCATTCTCCTAAGTGCCTATTCATCCTCCCTAGTAACCACTTATTGCCCCTGAACAGAATTAACCTATACTCCTCATCTTCCCCTCCCCTCTAAAATGAGGATATATAAACTTCTAGACCCCATTGGGATATTGGGTAATCACTCTGTGATTCTCCCCATGGGCACAGTAAATAAATTTGTAATCACTTTCTCTTATTAATCTCCCTTACTATGAGTTGATCTTTCAGCAAACCTTCTGGGGGTAAAGGGGAAACTTCCCCTCATCCCCACAGATCTATATGTAGAACTACAAAGCTCTGATAAACACAATCAAAGAACATCTAAATAAATTTCACACTTGTGGATTGGAAAACTCAATACTATTAGGATGTCAATTCTTTCCAATTTGATCTACATATTTAGTGCAATCCTAATCAAAATCCTAGCAATCTATTTTGTGGATATTGACGAACATTGTAAAATCTGTATGGAAAGGCAAAAGATCCAGAATAACCAACATAACACTGAAGAAAAAGAACAAAGATGGAGGCCAGGCGTGGTGGCTCATGCCTGTAATCCTAGCACTCTGGAAGGCCAAGACAGGAGGATCGTTTGACCTCAGGAGTTCGAGACCAGCCTGAGCAAGAGTAAGACCCCATCTCTATTAAAAAAATAGAAAGAAATTAGCTGGACAACTAAAAAATAAATATAGATAAAAAAAAAATTAGCCGGGCATGGTGGTGCATGCCTGTAGTCCCAGCTACTCGGGAGGCTGAGGCAGGAGGATTGCTTGAACCCAGGAGTTTGAGGTTGCTGTGAGCTAGGCTGATGCCATTGCACTCTAGCTCAAGCAACAGAGTGAGACTCTGTCTCAATAAAAAAAAAAAAAAGAACAAAGATGGAGGACGGACATTACATAATTTCAAGCCTTATTATAAAGTTATAGTAATCAACACAGTGTGGTATTAGTGGCTGAATAAACACATAAATCAACAGAACAGAATAGATGGCCCAAAATAATAGACCTATACAAATATAGCAAACTGATCTTTAACAAAGGAGCAAAGGCAATTCTGTGAACAAAGATAAGTGGCTGCCAGGGGTTCAGGAGGACAGGAACAAAGTTGAACAGGTGAAACACAGGGGATTTTTAGGACAATGAAACTGTTCTGTATGATACTATAATCATGGTGGATACATGACATATGTTTGTAAAAACCCATAGAATTTGACTGCAAAAAGAGTAAACCTCAATGTACATAGATTTTTTAAAAAATCAAATTATTTAAGAGGTTAGGGGATCCCAGGAAGGAATGCAGACTGTGACAAGAGACTCTAACTCTATCTTATAAATACAGCTGATCCTTGAACAGCATGAGTTTGAACTGAGCATTTGAACTGTGTGGGTCCACTTACACACAGATTTTTTTCAATAAATACAGTCGGCCCTTCATATCAGCAGGTTCTGCATCTACAACCAAAAGTGGATGGAAAATATAGTACCCATGGGATGCAAAACCCATATGCACAGAGAGCCAACTTTTTCATATCTGTGGGTTCTGCAGGGCCAACTGCTGAACTTGAGTATGAGCAGATTTTGGTATCCATGGGCACTGAGGAAGGACTGTATATGAAACAATCTCACTGAAGGGGGTGGGAAGAAATGTTGATCTAACGAATTCTGAAAGTGACTGGAGTCTGTAAATCTAAAGACAAAAGGAACTGCACATAAACGCTGTACTCTACTTGATAAAGTTGTTTTTCACAGTAGTATAGGTTAACAATTCTGATACTGCTTTATGTGTGCACTGGAATTGAACAATGAAGGAGATGCATGATGGATGGTGAGAGCCGTGTTGCTCATTGTTGGAGTAGAAATTTACAGAGAATAAGGGAGGAAGCTGGAATGATCCATGTGGTAACAGGTTAGAGTTGGAGACATCAGTATGAACTCTTGCTTAGCTTAATGTAGATCATGTGGTTACATATAGAAATATTTGTAGATATTCATATATAAAAGGGTTGGTATACACACATATATTATATTTGCTTGCTCTACCAGCTAAGAGGGCCTGAATACAATACCACTACAGTAGCCATGAACACACCCAGTGCCCAGATGTTTCTAACACTATTGTCCAGTAGAAGGAACCACAGCTCCTTGGAAAATGGCTGATTCTAGGACTGGGGCAAGAAACATGCAGGATGGGCCTGGAGCATCTTTTGGTGCCAAAAAGTAAAGAAGTGCACAGGAAAACACACACACACACACACAATGATGTGAGTATGTCAAAGGTGACAGAGGGACACAGGAACCAAGTGAAAGAGCTCTCAACAGCCAAAGCTGGAACAATCTGAGCAATAAAATATATAAAACAGTATGGATTATAACAAAGTATAATATAAATATCCAATACTGATATAAATGACTGAACAAATAAATGAGGGAGATGAGACAAATCTCCCCCATACGAAAATTCCAAATAATTAATGCAAATACTCCACCTTCTAGAAGGGGTACTATAACTCCCTACTCCTTAAGTAAGGATTGTGCATAGTTACTTCCTTCCAAAGAGTACTTTATGGAAAGAAGAAAAGAAGACTAACTTTATAGTCGAGAAATCTGACAAACACTACCTCAAGCAGAGTGATTAAGGTCAGCATCCATAGTAATAAATCCTGTTGACAGTACGTGCCCTTGATAAGATGTGATGAGAAGGGCACTTTGCCCCTGTGGTCTCCTTTCCCCAAACCATAACCACAGTCTAATCACAACAAAAGTATCAGACAATTCCCATAGAAAGACAACTTATGACATACCTGACCTATCCCAAAAACAATTAAAAACAAGGAAGGTATGTGAAACTATCACAGCCAAAAGGTGTCTGAGGAAAAAGAACAAATAAATGCAATGTGGTATACTAGAAGACACCATGGAACAGAAAAAAGATACAAGACAAAAACTAAGAAATTCCAAGTGAAATATGGACTTCAGTTGATAATAATGTATCAATACTGGCTCAATACTATTACAGATGTACCACGCTAATGTAAGATGTCACTAACAGGAAAACTGGGTACAACGTATGCGGGAACTCTGTACTATCTTTGCAATTTTTCTGTAAATCTAAAACTGTTCTAAAAACCACTTCACTTTCACCTACTAAATTGTGGCCAATGCCTAACTGAAACTCTACAGGAAACATAATTGCGAGAAACAAAGAGTCAGCTTAGCTAAGTTGATGTGGTACAAAGCCACCACAGGTACTTTGTTGTTGTATGTGTATGTGTTTTGTCCCACAAGTAGATTGTTCAGCTATTTAAAGACTAGGATTTTGTCCTAGGCTTTCACATCACTTCAGACATTCATTACACTACTGTGTATTATCAAAAAGGCAAAGAAGTATAAGTGAAGCATCACGGCTCAAGAGAAATCTCCCTTGCACAAGCTAGACCACTTAAAGTCATTGCAGGGACTGGTGATGATTCGGGCCAAGATCAGCATACTCTGGAATGATGCAAAGCAGTAAATACACAAGGGTACTTTTCATATGTTTAACCACATCTTTCCACTCACCACTGGGAAAGAAACAGGATCTCCACGGGATAAATGGAAAGACTTGCATGACTATGAATGAACATTAATAAGAAAGATCCTAAGTAAATATAATAATTAAGCCATGTCTGGAACCAAAAGGCCAAAAACTTGTCAGCAACATTATTTCCCCGAAGTCCATTTATAAATTGTTTGGAATTAGGAATACATTTTATCATGCATTAAATTATTAAATATTAATTTAACAAGTATTTGTTGATTGCTACTCTGGGAAAAGCATTGTATTGTAGAGATGAAACAATGAATCTGAGGAGATGAACCAGAGAGAAGTCAAGGCTCCCTTCTAGGTCTTTGGCTTAGTCAACAGTAAAGAAAACCACATATGGAAAACTAAGGGAAAACATGTGAGCTGGGAAGGGAGTAGGAAATCAATAATTTCATTTTATCCAAGCTACATCTGAGATGCTTATCAAACATTCTAATGAAGAGGTCAAGCAAGGAGTAGACTATAAACCTGATGCTTTAAAAAGTCATCAGAGATATAAATTAATAAGCAGTAAATAGGTCATAATGAAAGTCATGGAACTGGATAAGATCACATAGGAGAGACATACAGAGAAAGAAGAAATGGGCCCCAGATTGGAGTCTTGTCATCCTTCAAGATTTAGAGGCCAACCAACATTCAGAGGCTGAAGAGAAGAGAATCCAGCAAATAATATTCAAAAAGAATATCAATGACAGATAGAAAACTATGAATATGCAATGCCACAAAAGCCAAGAGGAAGGATGAATTGTGTTGAGTGATACAATGTATGACACATTCTATGTGTCCATAGAATTTAGCTATGCACAGGTTGTTGGTGACTTTGATAGCAACAGGTTTAGGAATAGTGGAGACAGAAAACAAATAGTATGCATTCATTAACTATTTATGTTAGAATTTTTGAAAAATCATAGGAGTTTTCACTGATGGATGAGAATTCATTCATTTATTTATTCATTTACCTTTCTTCCCTTTACCAAGTACTAGGGTCAGAGCTAGGATTCACAGATGAATAAGGTTTCTTTCTGTGGGGACTACGAAGCTCACGGTGATCACAGATATAATTGCAACAAAATGCAGTGGCAGCACCAAGGAAGAACTAGTCATTGTAGCTTGGACCATCAGAAAAGGTTCTGAGGCTTGAATCTGACGTACTTTGGAGAACTCCAGAGGAGGTACCACGTAGGCATTTGGATTTGTGGATCTGAGGCTTCAAAGAGATGTCTGGGCTGGATATATTACATTAATTCACTTACAGGCAGCATTTGTGCCTAGTGAAAATGCATATGTCAAGAAAGACTAAAGACAAAGCTTTGAGGACATTTAAAAACAATGTAGAGGGTTTTGAGCTTGCACAGAGAGAGGTGATAACAATTCTGATCACTGCTAAGAAGTTGGATCAAATGAAGACTTGAAAATGTTGAGAGGATTTGACAAATGGAGATCGTTATGAAAATTGAAGCGATTCCTTACCTTCCCACACTAACTCTTCCAGCCTACCTACACCTTCCCCCATCTTCTTGTACTATCCTCTCAGCCACATTTTAAGCCCTCACTGAAACCATTAATAAAAATTATTAAAGAACTTCCTGATTGTCAGCCTACATTTTTAAAAAATAATTTCTACAAGACTTAACAACAGAGTTAAGTGAGCTCAAGATAAAGTAGAAGGAAATCAATTAGTTATATTTGAAAATTTGGAGAAAAATGCATTAGTTTAATTCAGTTCTAGAACTCCCTGAGTCCATGGACTCTGATACATAGCAGGTGATGAATATGTTTAGTGGATTAGACTTAAATTTTTTTCTGTATCACTTATTTTTTAAATTTGGTTTTATCAGTTTGTCTGTGATGTGCCTAGATTTTATTTCCCTACATTTATTCTGGTTGTTGGGTTTTCTTGTTTTGTTTTGTTTTTAGACGAGGTCTCACTACTCTGTCGCCACGGCTGGAGTGCAGTGGTGTCATCATAGCTCACTGTAACCTCAGACTCCTGGGCTCAAGCAATCCTCCTGCCTCAGCCTCCTGAGTAGCTGGGACTACAGGCACATGCTGCCACACCTGGCTAATTTTTCTTTCTTTCTTTTTTTTTTTTTTTTGTAGAGACAGGGTCTCACTCTTGCTCAGACTGGTCTCGAACTCCTGGCTTCAAGTAATCCTCCCTCCTCAGCCTCCCAAAGTGCTAGGATTACAGGGGTGAGCCACCACACCTGGCCTGTATCACTTACTAAATGAAGAAACCCACTTACACATTTGCTCAAATTTTTGAGAGTCTACAATAAGTAGGACATTATGCAAGTTCCCCATTGACTACAATGCTGAATAGGAAAAGGTCTCACTCCCTGACAACCTGGGACCTTGTTTCATTGACTCTCCTCTCTGATGGGGTGTTAGTGTTTCCCTCAGCCTTCCCCAGGCAAAGAAGAAGTGTTTGAGCTTGCATTCACCTCATCTTTCCTCTCCTACTCTTCCCTTTGAGAAAGTTGCAGCAGTGAGGGAGACCCACTGCCTTTTTCACTTTCTCAGTCTACTCTATTCCAAATATGTTATTTTCCTGAGTTTGCAACCCAGTCTCTTCTACCAATTTCTATATTACAATATTCCCCACATCTCCCATCCCATTCTTAAAAAATCATTTTGATTGTGAATTCCTTTACAAAACTACAGCAATCAGAAGAGAACTTCCACATGTCCCCACTACCAAATCTAGCCATAAGGCCACCCCTGCAGCCGTCCCCGAATCTTATTGCCTCTTGTCTAATCAAAGATTCCTTTCTTGCAGTTCTCCTCTCTCTTTTCTGCATCAGCATTTTCTTCCTACTGGAAAATTCTCATCAATATGCAAAATCCTATGATCACTCTCCTCTTTCCAAATAAATTCTTTTTTGCTGCTGCTTCAGTTCTCTATTTCCCCTTACAGCAAAATTCTTGAGAGAGCTGTCCTTACTCCCTACCTTCCTTTCTTTTCCTCCCATTCTGTCCTGAACCCACTCAATAAGGCCTTTGCCCCCAGGACCTCACCAAAGTTACTACTGTCAAGGTATGTGCCTAATTTTATGTGTGGATGTGGCTGGACCACACTGCCCAGATATTTGGCCGATCATTATTCTGCATGTTTCTGTAAGGGTGTTTCTGGATGAGATTAACATCTAATCAGTGGACTTTGATTAGAGCAGACTGCCCTCCCGAATGTGGGCGGGCCTTGTCCAATCAGTTGAAGGCTTGGATAGAACAAAAGACTGACCTCCCCTGAGGAACAAGGAATTCTCCAGCAGACGGCCATCAGACTGGACCCATACCCTCAGTCTTCCCTGGGTGTCTGCCCACTGTGCAGACTTTATATTTGTCAGCCTCTGCAATCACATGAGCCAATTCCTCAAAATAAATTTCTGTTTATGTATATATAAACACACACACACACACACACACCTTATTTGTTCTGGTTCTCTACAGAACCCTGATTAATACACAAGGTCACTTTGTGAAGCCTGAAAGTCAATTCTCAGTACTCTTCTTACTTCAACTTCCACCAGCATTTAACAAAATTGAATTAAATCCTCTTTAAAAGTGTTTTGTTATTGTTGTTCTTGCTGTTTGTTTGTTTGGGGAGGTTTTTTTAGTTTTTTTGAGACAGGGTCTTGCTCTATTGCCTTGGCTGGAATGCAATGGCATCAACATAGCTCACTGCAACCTCAAACTCCTAGGCTCAAGGGATCCTCCTGCCTCAGTCTCCCAAGTAGCTGGGACTACAGGTATGTGTCACCAGGCCCAGGTAATTTTTTCTCATTTTGGTAGAGACGGGGTCTCATTCTTGCTCAAGTTGGTCTTGAACTCCTGACCTCAAGTGATCCTCCCAGAGTGCCAGGATTACAGGCGTGAGCCACTGCACCCAGCCCTCTTTAAAAATGTTCTGTGCTTGTTCCCAAGAATTCATCTCTCCTCATTCTCCTCTAAGTCACTGGCCACTTCTCAGTCTCTTTGTGGGATCCTCCTCATCTGCCCCAGAGCTAAGTCCTCAGACCTCTTCTCTGCCCCACTTACACTCTATTTCTCTTTGTATCACCAGAACCTAGTGCTGGCTCTTCTCCCACCACTGCGACGGGGAAGACAATCAGTACAGAAATAACGCACCACACTGCAAGGGGGAATGTGACCAGTGCCTATAGATGCAATACTGCTAAGGGGCTTCAGAAGAGCTTGAGGTGAGAGGCCTTCAGAATTCCAACAGAAGCTTCTAGTGGTGGGATTTAAAGCACAGCCTGGTCACCCTGGGCAATCATTTCCATCACTATCCCTTCCCATCCTAAGAGAAGCACATAACAATTGGGACAGCAATTGGAACATGGAAACAATTCATGGATTAATGTCTAAACAGACTAATTCACTCTTTTTTTCTTTTAAAGTGTCATCTGTACTCATATTCCTGGGCTTGACATCCACGTAATGATGTCCAGAAGTCACCTTAAATGGGTTAGAGAATCCAGTATGAGCACAGGCTGTGTTTAAGACCCCTCCTCCTGGAACAGTGCGAGCACGGCCACCCCAGGGCCTCTCTCTCCATGTCCAGAAAGCTGGGAGCATGGTGGTTCTTCCAATGTGTTCTGTCAGGTCCCAGCACAGTAAGCCATAAGACCAAAGAAAAAGGGGGCAGAAGGTGGGGGCCTGTTTCCTTAAGGAAGTCCTCCTTATCCAAAAAAGTTACTTTAGACCATAGATGTTTCAATAGCCATCTTTTGTGGGGTCTCAAATAAGAATAATTTAAAAATTCTGGGCCGGGCGTGGTGGCTCACGCCTGTAATCCTAGCACTCTGGGA
>VBSM01000500.1:10076744-10098876 GCA_008086735.1 Cheirogaleus medius
CCACCTCGGCCTCCCAGAGTACTAAGATTACAGGCGTGAGCCACCGCGCCCGGCTCTTCTAGTTCATTTCTAAAAGAAGGGTGGAAAAGGTACTCCAGCCAAGCAGCCTTCCAAGGGTGCCCTAGCTCCTGGAGCCAGCTGTGGCAGTGACCCAGCTGAGCCAGCAGACCGACACCTTGCAGGGGAGCAGCTGGTGGGGGAAGAGGCACAGGAAGAAAGCTGGCCACATGAGGGGAACACTATTCTCTGGGAAGAAAAGTAGCTCCAACCACAAGTGAAATTTGGTGTTTGCAAAGGAAGCAGTCACAGACAGGAGATCACAGCTGGTTTGACTTACAAATAACAAATCCAGTCCTGTTTCTTGCAGCTTGTCTTCTATCTGTAAACACAGATGAACGATCCACAGATGCAGGTTCAAATTACCCTAGTATTCCAGAGCTCAGTGTGGGGGCCTGGGGCCTGGGAGTAGGGGGAGAGTTGGAAGGTTACTGGATGGAGTGAGATAGAGGAGGGGATGATTACTCTGCCATTCCTGTCACTGCAGAGCAATGCACTGCGGCGACGACGGAATAGCAGTGAGGAAGGAAGACCAAGGTGGGAGGGCCTGATTCAGGGCCTGGTGGCCAGATCTGAGCAAGAAAGTAAGAAAGAGCATCACACTAAGGAGCTTCCCTCTCCCAGAATCTTTTTGGGAAAAGAATTCTGGTGAGTTGCTCTGGTCTGGAAAGTGTCTGTCCTGCTCCACAAAGATGCTTGTTTTGATAGCTTCTTGAGATGCCGGCAGCTGCCAAACACATCCTGTAAATCCACTTACTGCATTTGTTTGGCTTTTCCTCCCCACCCCCCCACCTCCCCAGGGTGCAGAGAGGAGGGACAGCACTGGCTTTCAGCCAACATGACCCGTTTAAAAAAAAAATGACCTGTTCCAGGTAGGAGAAGCAAATTGGAAGAGGGAGTGCCACAAGTAACCAAGACTTGTTTCCTAAAATTACTAAGCAAGCAAACACAGACTGGCCATCCTTGCTTCTAGAGAGCAAATCCACATTTCCGCCAAGCTCTGCTCGAAACCAGCTGAACTGGAGGCTGCACACGTTCAGCTTCAGGGAGAGGAACTCTTTCCATTATTCTTTTTCCTACTGGCCCCTAACTCCCAATGAGGGCTATTCCATTGACTTTTAGTAAATTGTGTCACTTCATTGGAAATTCATTCATTTTGGGAGCCTGGGTTCCTGACGTGGCACCTGGGAATGGGTCAGTCTCCTGAAGGACCAGGCAAACCTCCCGTAGAGGTCAGTCCTGTTGACTGCACTGCCCCAGGAGCGGGGGGAACACACGTTCCCCGTGGCACGTGTTCCTTTCCAGTTCCCTGTCCCCCTCCCACCTGCTCCCAAGGCCACAGACTGGGAACGCCTCCCAAGCCCCGTGACCCCGAAGGAGGCTGGCTGGAGCCCAAGGACCCTCCTGCACTGTCTGAGCACCATCTGGCTGGAGGTTTATCCCGGCTGCCATCTCAGCGTCCCTGACACAGCTTACATCCATTAGCTCCTTATCGTGTCACCACGGGCCAAATGCACCGTCCTCCACTACGCTTCCTCCCTCAGAACAAAACCTCTTACCCCTCGCTCACCCCATGCAGGGGGCGAAACCGCCCCATGGCCTGTGAAGTCCTTTGGTCTCAAGAGCCCCCGGGGAGGCTGCGGGGCGGGAAGGACGGGAAGGTTCTCTCCTCCTGCTGCTCTTAGGCCCCTGGGGGGACCCCTTCCCTCCAGAACGGGTCTCCTGGGCCACCGTGGAGCCTGAGACTCCTCCACACCACTGTCAGTACCTGGGGCCAGGGGGATTTTCCCAACGCGAGGAGACCCCTTTTCAAACCGCACAGAGGGTATGACTGGCGACCCGGAAGTGGCAGGAAGCGCGTCCCTGGAACCGGATGGGAGTGGGTGGGGCTGATGCTGCACACCAGGAGGCCGCAACCCAGAGGAGGCCGTGGGCTGTCAGAGGTTTATGCGCCCGGTGCCCCAGACTCGGACCCGGGGCAGGGAGTCGGCCTGCGGGGTGGGCGGGAGGCAGCGGCTGGGCGGCGCCCCTCCCTGTGCTCGGCTCATCCGGCGTCATCTCCAGAGGCCAAGAGAAAGAGGAGCTTTCCCTTTCTGGGCACGAGGACACAGTTTCCCCTAAGCCCCTCAGCCAGCTCCCCTGGTCTCCCTGCCCGAGGTGAGGTCACCTGTTCCCTAGAGCAGCTGGCAAGTGGAGGGAGCTCGCTGATTGGTTAGAACACTTAGGAGGGAGCTGGCTGATTGGTTAGGCCATTAGGTAGTGAGCGAGCTCATTGGTTAGACCCTCAAGAGGGCGCTCGGTAATTGGTTAGATCCCTTACCCAGTCTTCTACTAACCGGAAATCCCACAGGGCAGTCCTTTAGTCACGCTTCTACGGTCCTTACACCGGAACTGTTCTTGTCAGGGTCACCGCGGGCCCTACTATCGTAAGGCCTCCTTGTTTTTCACCTATCAGCCCATTTTGACATAGCTGATCTTTCCATTTTGAAGCCTCCCTCCCGCCGGCCTCCAGAACCCGCCTTCCCCTGTCCGCCTTCTCTCCCCAGTGCTTCGCCTCAGTCTCCTTCGCAGGGTCCTCGTCCTCCCGGCCTCTGCAGGAAGCAGGGTCCCAGCACACAGTCCTCACGCCGCTCTTCATCGCCACTCTGCTCCCAGGGTGACCTCATCTGGTAACAGGGCCCTAAATACGATCTAACTGCTGTGACTTCCAGATTCATCTCCACCGCAACCTCTGCCCGTCCTTCCAGGTTTAGAAACCCGAGTCGGCATCTCAGCTGGGTGTCCAATAGGTCTCTCAAATTTGAATGGCCAAAACTCCAGCTAGAACTTCAAAATACATTCAGAGTCTGATCACAACCTACGTTTCCACCACTTCCACCCTTTCCCCTGATGGAGGACAAAAGCCATGTCTCTCTCCTTTTACCCTTTCTTCCTATGGCTAATTTTCTACACAGCAACCAGACCATGTGACTCCTTTCTCAAAATCCTCCAAAGACTTCTCATCTCAAATAGAATAAAACCCAAAATGGTTACAAAGAATGCTCGAAGGGGGTGGAGGAGGTCACAAAGACATCTGGAGGAAGAGCATCTAGTGCCAACCCTGTGCAGAGGGAATGTGCTTGGCATGTTTCAGGACCCTGCTTTTCTCTCTGACTTCTTTTCCTACCATTCACCTCTAGTGGGTGGAATAGCATTCCCCCAAAATTCATGTCCACTCACAACGTCAGAATGTGACCTTAATTGGAAAGGGGCAGGTGTCATTAGTTAAGGACTGAGATGGGCTCACACTGGATTAAAGTGATGCCTAAATCTAATGACTAGTGTCCTCATAAGATGAGGACCCACAGAGAGACATAGAAGATGGCCACCTAAAAACAGGTAGGCAGAGATTAGGGTTATGCTGCCACAAGCTAAGGAATGGTTGGGGCCACACTTGCTGAAAGAGGCAAGGAAAGATTCTTCCCTAAAGCCTTCAGAGGGAATGTGGTCCTGCTGACACCTTGATTTCAGACTTCCAGCCTTCAGAATTTGAAGAGCATAAATTTCTATTGTTTTAAGCTACCAAGTTTATGGTAATTGGTAACAGCAGCCTTAAGAAACTTATTTGCCCGCCTCCCTCATTTGGCTCCAGCCACATGGGTCTCCTCAAACTCTACATATGTATATGGAAGAGGCCAGCAGGTGTCCTGACCTGAGATTCTGTTTGACTTTTCCCAAGTTTCTTGACCTCTCTAAGCTTCATGCATTTTCTTTGTATATAAGACAAGACAATCTCTACCTTTCCTCCAGTTCTGAGAGCTGAGAATTCTCCTAATCAATGATATTGTTTGCCTCAAATCAGTGCAATGAAAGCAATTCTCCTGTAGGTTCCTCCAGAGCTAGGAGACCTGCCCCAGATGTGTACAATGGAAAAAATTCTCGCCTTGTACAGCACCTGAATGCCACAGGGAAGCTGCTGGAGCTGGACCAGTCCCTGGAAAGAAATCCGGTCCACATTTACTTAACAAAACTATTCTTTACAATCCTGTGCACGCTCCCATTGTGGTATCAGGAGCTATTCCTAATCAACATCTCTTAATGTGAATAGGCTGTTAATGTGATACAAACTACTTACACATGGAAACAGAAAATACAGCAGGCAAATCTACTCACATATGGGCTTGTTATGCAACTTTATTTTCCAAGAACCAAGTCCTCTGACTGGGGACCCGGTTCTGGACATCCTTTAATTTAATGGGTGCCTCCCTCTAGACATGCTACTGCTGGTTGTCTCCTGCATTCGACCAGCTTGTAATTAGTCCTCAGGGTGGGGAGAGAGTAGTCACAGGATTTTGCAGCTAGAAGAGAGATCTCAAACCTAACCCTCTTTTTTTCTGAAGAAGGTGTCAAGGCCCAAATTGCTAAGTTATTTGCCCAGGCACAATGAAAATGAGATTGCAAACGCCGCCTCCATTCCCGGGAGCATTCCCTTGCTCTCCCTCCTCGCTCCTGCCTGTCCTGCTGACTTCACAGTGTATGATGAAAAGGGATTTTCTGATCTGTGCTCTTTGCTACGGGGTTGTTTCTTCTGCCCCACTGCCTGATTTTGCATGGAGCCACCTTATGGCTTCTAAACCACAGAAGTTAAGTTTGCAAGATTCTTTTCTTTTTTAATTGTTTTACGGCTCTTCAAAGACAGAAAACAACAACCATTTCCAATCTGATCCAAGACCACAAGATTGTTTTTAATTCCATTCATCAGTATCTCATTCACCCCAAGAGACTATGGGATGTTTCCATATTTACATAATGGGCTCATCATTTTAAGCTCCATAGGGGCCCCCTTTGACATGGCGGCAATTAGGTTCCCTATGAGCTTCCAAGTTTACTGTAAAGGCCAACAGGGTCTCAGACACCCAGAAAACATACTTTTTATGTTTTTATAAACTCTATAAAATTGTAATTGGATCAAACTTTGCATTCAAAAGCACATTCTTCAGGAATATTTTATATGCACATAAAACACAGAGAAAATGTTAACATTATGATCTTAACTGTTTGCACATTGGAACCAGCTAAAAGTTAGGAAAATGTGATCCATCTGTTCTCTTCTTTGAAACTAGATTATTCTGAGAGTACAAAAGAGTGCCTTGGGGGAGTTTGACACTGCCCTCTCCGGATTCCTGTTATCAGGTGGGGGGCGGGTGGATGGGCTCACTGGGTGCAGCTGCTGTCCTGTCTCTCCTAACAAGGTGTGGCCAGTCCAGGAGCCTTAGCTGTAAAGGCCTATCCTGACCATGGGTGGCCGTGTGGGGCCCATCGCCCAGGCTCTAGCTTCAGGTGCCTGGGCAGCTGCTGAGAGTCATTTCACCTGTCCCGGCTCCCAGCACAGGCCTCATTCCCAAGGGGCAGGGATCCAGGTTTTGCTATACTGCTTAGGGCTTGTTTGTTCAAAACTATCCATTAGGCATTTATTAGCCTTCATTATGGAGTGCTAGTGGCCTAATTAATTCAAGCTGAGTGGGGGGCAGCCAAGGAAGGGGGAATGAGGGAGGGACTAATATGCATGTGCAACAGCTGACATTTGCTTTCCCAGGGAGCCCTGCCACTCAGCTCCCTTGGCTTACCTGTTAGCACAGCAAATTAGACCCTTCATTATCACATTTGCAAAGTGCTTGGCACACACAGGGAGAAAAAACCTGGAGAACAAAAAAGCCAAGGAATTTGGGACAGAGACTGGCTTCCACCCAGGAAGCCTCTCTCCCTAGACAACAAAGCCCATTGTCCCATCTTCACGCCCATAGCTGATGGGATCTGTCCCACCATGACCAGGCCAGATGAAAAGAGGCGATTCCCTTGGAAAATGGGTCTCAGGTGGGAGGGATTAGACAGCACTGAGAAACTGTCCTGGAAAGGCCACCAGAGCCATTCAGCCTCCCCTGGAGGACATCTCATACTCTGAGAAATTCTTGGACAGGAGTTTTGTCTGTAGTCAGTGGCAACTCAAGGACAGAGAGGATGTTCTCCATGATTGATGAAACTGGAGCAGTTCTCAATTTTCAATATGCATAATAATCACTTTAGAGAGCTGTTAAAATGCAGGCTCCTGGGCCCCAGCCCAGATCTAGCACAATCTCTGAGAGTGGTGCCCAGGGAATCTGCATTTTGACAAGGCCCACAGGTGTCTCATGAATGACACAGTCATAAACAGAGCTGCAGAGTAAATTCTTTGATAACTGTCATTCACCAAATAGTTCCTACTGAGTCCTGCCATGAGGAAGGTACAGAGCAAGGAGCCATCAGAGGTGCAGGGGTGTAAGTGGCTGAAATAGGGCAGAGCCCTGCAGGAGACTGAGGGAGGACCTTAGAGACCCCAGGGTCAGAGGATCAGGGAGCTTACAGTTGCAGAGGGAAAGGAATCACACTATTTCTGCACACTAACCCGAGTGCCGCACCAGTGCACAGCAGGGCATGGAAGCGTGTGGGAAGGGTTTGTACTTACATCTTAGGGGAACAAGGGAAGATTTCCTAGAAAATACAACATCTAAACTGGGAGCTGAAGGGAGAGCAGAAGTTCGTCGGGAAGGGACGTCCAGGAGCAAGAGAGTCGAAGCAGAACGTGTAACTCGCGCATAGCTCTAGAAGGATGGCAGGCCCAGGAATGCGGGTCTTGAAAATGGCTCAGGATTGTTCAACCATAACCTGTGAAGATGGGGCTGTGAGGAATGGCGCTGGGGATGTTTGCCAACAGCTATTCTTTCTGGTGCAGATTTTTCCCTAAGGGAATGTGGGAATTCATTGAGGTAGAGAAAGATCTTTTTGGCTATGGTTTGGAGAATGAGTTTGAGAAAAGCAGGAATGGAGACAGAGAGGCCAGCTCGGAGGTTGCTGTGGTCATTACTCTCCCCAAACCCCAATGAGGTCTGTGTCCGAAGGCCGCACCACCTGGCTGATCACCTGAAACCCTGGCTGGTGTCAGGAAGTAACTAACCCCCAAGGTTTGCCAGCTGTCTGGAGCGCCCTCTGCTGGCTTAGAGCTTCACACGCCACACCTCAATGTAGGGTAAGTAATGCTAATCCTATGCACAATTAGGATAAATGCACCCGTTTACCAGCTGCAGGTTGCCTCTGAGAAGTGCCCAGAGATGACTGGTCCACAGGAAGATCCTCAGACACGCTCGTTTGGGGTTTCTTTGCCTATCTGTGAGTAGCAGGGTGGCAGGATCTCAAGCCTCTGCCTTACTCAAGTCGATGCGTGCTCAGACTCCCCTTGTCCCACCTCATTGTTGATATAATGTGCTGTTTCTCCCTGGGGTCTTGCACCCCCCACCATTATTAGCATCAAAAAAAAAAAAAACCAAAAAACTTTGTGTACCAAGTCAAGTGAGTGCATGGAATTCCATAAGTGATTACCTCTTTGCAGGCCTCAGTTTCCCTAGTCAGGAAGTGGAGACGTATGTCCACCTGTTCTATTTCACTAGATACTGCAGAACACGCAGATAACGTGCGTGGGAGCGCATGTAACTGATGCATATGGAATCGTTATTAATCAAACTCCCATCAGTAGATAGTGCTATGTCAGATAAAGAAAATAACAGCATCTAAATTACAGGAGCATTTAATCCAAACTAAAACACAATGAAAGCACATGCAAGATTTAAAATGGTGACACTGAACAGCACTTTGTAGACCTTAGCGGAATTTCCTGTACGTCCCATCACTAGGTGACATCATGCTGCAATGGCGTAGAGTCACACAGACCTGGATCTAAACTATCGTTCTGCCCCCTAGTTTTGTAACCTTGGGCAAACTAGCTAATATCCCCAAGCTGAAATTTCTTTTTCTGAAACAGGATTAGGATAATACCTACCTCACACAGTTATAAGCAGACCTGAGACTAGGGTAAGATGAGTTGCCTCAGGCACAAAATTTAAGGGGCCACCAAAAAATCAAGATAAGTGATATTTTACTGCAATATTTTTAAAAATCCAAATCAGTGCAAAAAGAGCCACAATGAACAAAATATTAAATGAAGGCAGAATTGGTAGCATTGATTTTTCCTTTTGCCTTAGGTTCCAGGATGGCCCAGCACAGCACCAGCTGTGGGTTAATAGTAAATGAAATGAGATAATATATATAAACACCTAGAACAGGGCATGCCACCTAGTAGCGCTCCATGAAGTTTTGAGGAAGGAAGGAAGAAAGGAAGGGTCATTTCATCTCTCCAGGCCTCAGAGTTGTTGCAAGAATAAGAGATGATGAATATAACGCTCATGTTGCATGGTGAGTAATATGAAATTGTAGCAATTTTGTTTTATCTCTAAAACACACCCAGTTGTCTCCTCTCTTTCAAACTTCAACTTTGTCATGAAGTGGTGTACAGGTACTGAGTACTTTTCATAGGTGAGGGACAGAGTACATTAAGTAGACACTGATGATAAGCTGGAACCTACATCTTCGTACTCCTAACCGCATGCTCTTTCCAACACTCCCGCTTGCCTGTTTACACTGGGGCTCCGATGGTCAAAACTGAGGATTCCTTCAGCAGGGTCCTATCGGCCATCGCCTTCCCTTTGCCCCTGCTCAGATTTGGGGGGGGATTTGGGACCTGCTGGGCAGACAGTTCCACAGCAGGTGTGGTGGTGGCTGATACTCACAGGAAAGCCTCCTTTTCCTGGATTCCCACTCCATCCCGGTCAGGGCGACCTGCCAGAGCCTGGGAAAGGGCCTGGAGAGCATGAGATTTGGGACAAGGGTTCAGCTACTCTTTCTGGGGATGGAGTGAGAGCTGGTAGCCTAAAACACAAAGGGGACTTCTGGGGACAGGGGACTGCCACCTTATGGGAAGATGAGGTGACCCCTTGGACCCCTGCAGGGAGCTGACCCTGTCATAGAATAGTCAGAAATACTGACCAGCTCACTGTGGGACTGTCGAGCTTGAGGTCACAGTGAATCACCTATTACAAATCAGAGTGGGGATTTTTTCATCAAAACATGCATATGATAACAAAGTGAAAAGTATAGAAAAGGTTTTGATGAAAAGCCAGACTTCCTATAAGTTTTGTCTTTGAAATTTTCTGGGGTTTTCTTCTGATGGTTACTTAGTAACACTAGAGAATATGCTTCCACCGCTCTGTCCGAATTGCCAGTCATACCCAGCATCTACTGACGACTGGTGTGAGCCATGCAGACCAGGAGGCTTTAGCTCGCTGGCTCTCAGCCTTTCCTCGGGGTCTCCTCCCAACATTTAATAGTTATTATTTTTATCATTTATTGGTTTCTTTTGTATCTCTGAATAACGTAAATAGCTATTTCTCATTCCACCAACTTTGAACAGTCTCTCCTTCCTCAACACCTGTGTGACGAGGGGGTGGCACCCACCACTCTCCCTGCTCACTCCCTTGCTCCCCCAGTCAGTGGACCCCGATGTGGCTTTGACCCCAGGGCTGCCCCATGGGTCACCCAAATCTTCCACTCCTAGACACCTCTAGTATCTGGAAACCAACACACAGCAGTTACAGAGTGTTCAAGTGTGGGCCGAGTGACGAGCCACCTGGGGAGAAGCATAAAGATGAAGAAGATATTTTAAATTTTAATAGACATCCCCAGTTGCTTTCCAAGAAGGATATAACATGTCACATTCCCATAAGCAGTCATTAGAGTGCCTTTCACTCGCACCACTGAGAACAATGTGTTTGAGAGTTCTTTTTAATGTTGCTAGTCTAATACATGCACACTGGCATTTTATTGTTGTTTACTGTGCATTTCCCTGATTATTGGTAAATCAGTGCATCTTTTCATAGAGTATTCACTCCCTATTCACTCTGTAAATTGTCTATTCAAACACAACTGCCTGGTTTTCTACTGCTTTGTATGTCTTTTGTCAATGTTAGAGCTCTTTGTATATTATAGAAATTAACTCCTTAACATCTTCATTACAAGTATTTTCCCAGATTTATTATTTATCTATAGACTTTGTTTATGGAAATATTTTCCATACGAAAGCCTTAAATTTTTGTGTGGCCAAGTCTTACTTTTCTTTCATTACCTCTGGGTTTCCCAACTTGGTTAGGATGATCTCCCAAACTTCTGTGGTCTGAACTTTCCTGGAATATTTTAATTCTTTTCTATTAGTTTTATATTAGTTGTTAATTCATCTAGAATTTATTTTTGAGTTTGATATGAGATCGCAGTCCATTTTTTTTCTTCTAGATGGCCATCCAGTTATGCCACGGCCATTAATTTCCCTCTGAATTTAACCACCACACTTGTCGTGTTAAATCTTCATTTATTCTGACATCTTGTTCTGGATTGTCACTTCTGCTCCACAGACCTACTTGCCTGTTATGTAAATACCATATTGGTTTTATGACAGAGGCTTTATTGTATCTATCATAGATGAGGCAAGTTATCCCCCATTGTTCTCCTTTCTCATAATTTTCTTAGTTGTTCTTGAACATTCTACCATATGAAATTGAAGAGCTTTTCATCCAGTTTTAAGAAAAACCCCATCAAAATTTGAAATTGATATTGTAATAAGTTTATATGTCACTTTGGGGGACTGCCATTTTTGTTGTTGATATATTATCCTCCCATTCAAGAATGTCACGTGCCTCCCCTTTTATTCACGGTTCATGTCTTTTAATAAGATATTTTAGGCCTTTTTAGAGAGATTCTGAGTTTTCACTGTTAAATACATTTGTCACTATTTGAAACGATATAATTTTTCTATTTCTAGTACTGGGTCCTTATTGCCAGAATAGCAAAAAATATTGATTTTTATAAAATTGTCTTACATCCAAATTCATTTATTAAATCCATAGGGTTTTTTTCCCTAAGATTCCTTGGAATTTCTTAGTATACAATCTTATCAGTAGCAAAAAGAGATGGTTTTACCTATTTTCTCCAATGCTTATGCCATTTATTCAATTTTCTTCCCTTATTACATTGCTAAAACCTCTGAGATATTAAATAACATAAATAATAATGGTGATTGTAGTCATCCCTCTTCTATTTTTTTAAATCGTAATTCAAATTATCTTAGTGTCTTAGATTTAAGGATAATATTTGCTGTTGATTTTGGGTAGCCTTTATATTCAAAAGTTTCTTTCTTTCCACTCCTATTTTTATTAAGAATGGTTGAATCATTTAATCTAATAATCAATTAATCAATCAATTAATTAATTAATCTGATCATTAATCAATTAATCATTTAATCTAATGCTATTGTGACAGTTACTATTGTGATCATATAGCTTTTCCATTTTAATTTATTGATGTGTTTATTTTCTGTTCTACATTTTATTGGTTTCCTAGCTCAATAATTCTTCTTTATTTCTAGATAGTAATTTTTTTTTAATTTTGTCTTTGATCCTGGTGTTATCTAAGACTGTGTTTCTTATTTTCAAATGGTAAAGATTTGCCAGTTCCCTTTTTATTGTTCATTTCTAATTTTATTGGCCCATGACTACAGAATGTGTCCTTTAAAAGCCCTATTGATTTTATTTTGGTCATTTTTTATAAAGATTTTATAAACATATAAAAATAATGTATGTTCTCTCTTTATTTTCTCTCATGATTATACATTCCCAGAACTAGGGGGTTCAATGGAAGCAGAGAATGCCATGGGTGGGTCACAAGATACTCCATGAGGAGGTTAATACTTGTTTTTGAAACTTCTATGTAGTCTAAGTACACTCAACTTTAATGACTTCCCCCATCCCCACAAAAGCCCCGTGAGGACAGTGCTGTGTGACAAGGTCAGAGGGATGGACCAGACTGAGGGAGAATGGAGCAGTCACTTGCGAGCAGCAGCAAAAGGAAAAGGGTGGGAAAGTAGGAAGGAATGAAGAGGGTGTGTAGGGAAGGCAGAAATAGCTAATATTTTTCCCAGAAAAAAATTGGGGGTGTGGGGAACTGGTAGAGAAATTATGCATTTCCTTTCATACATCTATTCAATAACACATATCCACCGATGGTCTGCGATATGCTAGACCGTCTCTCAACCGCAGGTCTAGGGAGGTCACGCAACCCCCGGGCAGGACAGTGACGTGACACAGAAGGGCAGGGGCCCGGGAGCGCAGAGTCAGCGCATGCAGGCTGGGCAGGTGGGGGTCTGGGGGCAGGTTGGAGATAAAGCCCTCAGGGGACTAGGCGTTGCAGCTGAGGACTGTGAGCTGACAGTGCGCTGGCCAGGAAGCAAGGTGGGGGAAGGGGCCGATGAGTGTTTTGGGCCTGTGCAAAGGTCTAGAATGAGGAGAATTCAGGGGACATCCAAGGAACTCAAAGTAATTTTTACCTACTGATGACTCGATAGATTTTATTCTATTGAATGGTCCTACTCTTCAGTCCTATATTATTTTTAATGAGCTACTGGGCGTGGCTCCAGGCACGGCTGGGTTCCAGATGCTGCTCCATAGAGACAAGGTGGGCTTTGAGGGAGTGTCCCTTACGTGGCAGCCAGCTGTCTCCCTCCAAATGGGGCAATGTTCATGAGATTTTGCCAGGGTCCCTAATTCCCATTTGCTCTTAACGCCTCACGTCCTTCCCAGGAGTGGAACTGTGAGTCAGCCTTCTGTGTCTTCTACCTTGTCCCATCTCTGCTAGGTCTGGCAGAAATGTCCCCAAGTTTGAGCTGCTCTACATTGCCCTCTATTTTTACATTCCTTTGCTCATGTCGCTCAAAGCTAGAAAGGAGGAGTTTTAGAAACCTTTCCTAGAAGTCTCCATAATCAGAAATACTTTTCATTGTCAAGTGCCTGCAGTTCCTCAGCTTCTGCTCTGCGCAATTCTTGTGTGTTGCAGAAAAAGACACGTTTCTGCCTAGAGATGCCAAGATGTAGCTCCATTCATAATGACAGAAAAGCCAAAGAACTGGATTCATACAGAGAACAAAATTATTTGGTGGTGATTTATTTTGCCAAGTCCAAGAATCATTTAATGTTATCAAAACTGCGGCATATGATGAGATTAGAAAACCAAGAATTTGATGTTGGAGAAGAAAATTCTGTATCTTTAAAACTGAGAAAACCTGCATGTGAGCAACACGGGGAAGTCCAAGGTGCTGATGAACTTGTTCTTTCTGCGTGTGGCTTTCTTGTGTCACAGACTCCACGCCTCTTTCTTGCTGCCATTTCTCCTATTTGTGTTTCTCCACCCCCTGCGCTGTGGGAAAGCTGCTCTGTGTTTGCAGTTATCACAGATAACTTGGAAATAAAGATAAATAATCTAGGGTAAAAAAATTGAAAAGTTGGACCACTCTGTTTGCAAAAGCTTATTGACTGAAAAGTAAGCGCTAGGCAAGAGAGACCGCTGCTGGTGACTCCTCACACATGAGACGCGTTAGACAAAAGTTGTGAAAGTTGAATTCAGTAATATAGACAAGAGACTCACAAGATAATTTCTTTTTCTTTCAGTTTCCTGACTGAATATGAAAGCTTTCCAGATCTACTCGACAATGTGAGAAATACTAGGTCCCTCAAAGCATAACAACTGTTATATTTCAACAACTTTTATATTGCAATCTCTAGAAAAATTTTTAAATGCCAGAGAAACGTTAAGTTATCCACATTACTTAAACAATTTTTAAAAATACACAAGAGAGCGTCATTTATTTAAAGCTCAGAAATTGCATTAGTAATTGCATTAGTAACAAACATGTTAAATATTTTAAATATGATTAAATCTAAAATTGGTGACTTCTGAATAAACTGTAGTTTTGAAATTAATATAGCAAATTTGTGGTAATGCTGAGCAAAATGACTTATAGATGATATATTTTTATATTTTAAACTAACAAAGTTACTTAAGAAATACAGAGCCATTTTTAAGGGATTACTTATATTTTAATCTCAAATTTTCTGTCTTGCTCCTAAAGCTATCGTTTTTCTGGACATTCAGCCCCTTCGACAGCACAGTGAGAGGGAGTTGGAGATGGGGCCCGGCATCCTGACCCCATCTCTCTTCTCCCTGTGGGCTCTTCAAACCTCAACGTGAAAATTTTTTAATTTCTATGGAATAGTCTGTTCTTGTGTGTGTATGTTTGCATGTGTGTCTGTGTGAATGACGTGACGATCAACTTGGTAACACAACTGTTATTCACATGACAACACACTGGCCTTCGACTTCAGAGCTTGAGTGTCCTGAGAACTTCCTTCCTGAGGACTTCCAGTATCTCACCAGCACCAAAACCAGCTGGTGCGGAAACGCAGACAGCAATTTCCCTAGCCGGGCGCAGTCTCGTGCTGGAGCGAGCCACACGCTGGATAAGAAATGCAAGAGATTTACTCTGGAGACTTGATGGGCTCCTGGTGCGCAGGAGAACAAGGTTCTGCACCTCGGCGGGGCGGCTCTCAGTGCCGCCTTCGTGCGCCTCCCTGGCGGGCTCCATGGGCTTTGGGTGCGCAGTGAGCGTGCTGTGCCCTCCAGCTCTCTCCCACTCCCAAACCCCTAATGCTCCTCCGGGAGTGCCCAGGACCCCCAGGTTTGCTTTCTGATGCGACCCCATGCTCTGGACTAGGGGTTGTCAAAATTAGAGATTTCATGGGCCAGTAAACTTTTAAAAAATAAAACAAAAACACAAACTGACTTGGAGTCACAACTTTCTATTTTGTCATATAAGGACACAAAAACATCCTAACATCATTTCAAAACAAACATGTCTATACCAAAATAGAGAGTAATTGCAAAATCAGTACAGGTGTTTTAAATTGCCCACTTTTCACTTCATGAATAACTCCCTCCATTGCCCAGTAAAGAATTTGGTGTTTTGACTTTACTGAGCAAAGACAATGTGCTTGCTGTCTACAACACACAACTTTCTTATAAAGTTAAAAGTAAATATTTTAGGATTTGGGGGCTATACAATTTCTGTCACAGCTACTTAACTGTGCCATTGGAACACAAAAGCAGTCATAGATAACACATAAATGAATGAGTGTGGCTTTGTTCCAATAAGACTTTATTTATGGGCACTGAAATCTGAATTTCATATAATTTTTAAATGTCACGAAATATTATTATTCTTTTGATTTTTTTCCAATGACTTAAATATTAAAATAAAAAACATTTTTAGCTCACAGGCCAAATAAAAACAAGCAGCAAACCAAATTGGCTTTTTAACCATGGTTTGTTGACCCTGAAGTGGAAAGAACACTGTGTTCAGAGTCAGAAGTCCTGCATTGGAGACCTGCTGCTTCCCCTTATAAACTGGACCATCAGGCAAGTCAAATGAGTCCAAATGAACTCTTAGGGCCTTGATTTACTAATCAACAAAATAAAAGCATTGGATTAGAATGATCCTAAATGCCCCTTCAACCCCCCAAAAACTCTATAGTGGCTTCTGTTTCCAGCCATATGGCAGATGAGATGAACTTTTTTAAAAAGCCTCCCAGTGCAAAATAAATTTAAATGCTGTATAAAATAAAATATCATTTTAAAATTTCTTGCTGAGCTGGCAAAAGTATAAAGGAATTCGTCAGAGGTCAAAGATGACTCAAAAAACACAAATCCAGAGAGTCCTCAAAAAGCCCTCACACTCGCAGCTTTCCTGGGAGGACCTGCCAGTCTCTGGTACCCTAGAAGTTGAGGTGTAATCAGCCTCACGGCAGAATCAAGGTGTGTGTGATCAACAGTTGGCGAGTCAAACATGAGACCTTCATACAAAGCAAGAATCCCAAAGTTTAGCACTTTCTCAGCCCCAAGGAGTAGGGAAAATAACCCAACCTTCAAAAAACTCAGAGTAGAAAAGAACTTCCTCAAATTGATAAAGGGCATGCACAAAAAACCTATGGCTAACGTTATACTTAGTAGTAGAACATTAAATGTTTTCTGCCCAATATCAGAAAGAAGACAAGAATGCCCATTCTCACCACCTGTACTCGACAGTGTAGGTCAAGGTCATAGTCAGTGCAGAAAATCAAGAAAAGAAGAAAAGAAAGGAAAGAAAGAAAGAAAGAAACCCATGCAGATTGGAAAGGAAGAAGTAAGACTGTATTTCCAGATGGAATGCTTGCATAAAAAATCCTAAGGATTCTACAAAAGAAAACTACTGGAATTAATATGCAAATTTAGTAATTCCATAGTATGCCTATTATCAATTTATTGCCTCTCAGCCCCAAGTTCATCCTTTTAGCCTGCTCTCTGAAAAATAGATCTGGGCCTTTTAAGCATTTTCCCCCATGACAGTTGGCACTGAAGTTTGGTCAGAAAAGGGTGCTGCAGAGACGATGCAGGTGGAAGACTGCTTTCTGGTTCCGGCGCAGCCCCCACCGCCAGGCTCCGGAAGCACCCCCAGCCTCTCCAGGGCTTTGCTCCTGCCGTACACAGCAGCCACCCCACCCTCTCCTGACAGTTCCTTAGCAAAATGTCCCTAAGCCTTGCAGTGCTCACAGCATCCCCACCCTGGCCTCTTCTTTGGGTGCTCTGTCTGAAACCTACAACTAGTGGCTGCTTCTTACAACTGTTATTTCTATGTCCTTTAGAATTTTCTTTACTTTTATTAGCCAGTCTCTTATTAGTCTTGTCCTTTGTTATATTAATAGTTAATAATTTTTTATGTTAAACTTCCTCTGTTCAAATTACTGTGTGGTTATTCTCTCCTGATTGGACTTAGACTTACTCTTTCGGACTCAGGCTGTATTTTCATGTACTGTGGGATAACAATTGTATTTTTATATACTAACATCAATCGATAGGAAAATTAAAAAATTGAAAATTCCATTTACAATCATACCAAAAAACATAAAATATTCGGGAACAAATTTAACAAAAACTACACATGACCTCTTCACTGAAAACTATATAACATTGCCGAGAGAAGCTGAAGGAGACTGAAATAAATGAAGAAATATACCACATTTATAGACTGGAAAACTCAATACTTTTAGATAAATTCTCACCAAATTTATCTATGGATTTAATGCAATTCTAATCATAATTTCAGCAAGCTTTTTTCTTAGAAATCAACAAGCTAATTCTTAAATGTGTATGAAAATGCAGAGGCCTAGACTAGCCAAATGATATTTAAAAAGAAAAAATAGAACAAAGTCTTACATGATGTGAGTTCAAGACTCACTATAAAGTTACAGCAATTGATATAGGAATAAGAATTGAAAAACAGAGCAATGGAACAGAATAAAGAGCTCAGAAATAAAACTATGCTTATACAGTGATTTGACTTTCAACAAAGTTGCCAAAGTAATTCAACATGAAAAGGAAAGTTTGTTCATAAAATGTCCTGGAATACTAGATATTCATATGGAAATAATAATAATAAACTTCAGTTCTTATACCCAGAAACTAATTAAATATGGATCAGAGAGCTAAATATAAAAGCTAATAATACCATAAATCTTTTAGAGAAAGAAAATAAGAGAATATCATCATGGCTAGGGAAGAAGCAAAAGTTTCTTAGACGGGACACTGAGAGAAGTAACCTTAAGAGAAAATACTGGTAAATTGACTTTACTCAAGTTTAAAACTTCTACTTATCAAAAATCACAGTTAAGAAAACAAATAGGGGCTGGGCATGGTGGCTCATGCCTGTAATCGTTTGAAGCCAGGAGTTCAAGACCAGCCTGGGCAAAATAGCAAGACACCCTCCCACACACCCTTCTTTACAAAAAAAAAAATACAAAAATTAGCCGGGCATGGTGGCACATGCCTGTAGTCCTAGCTACTCAGGAGGCTGAGGCAGGAGGATTGCTTGAGCACAGGAGTTTGAGGTTGCAGTGAGCTATGATGACACTACTGCACTCTATCCTGGGCAACAGAGCAAGACCCTGTCTGAAAGAAAGGAAGGAAAGAAGGAAGGAAGGAAAAGAAAAGAAAAGAAAAGAGAAAACAAATAGGCAAGCCACAGATTGGAAGAAAATATTCACAAAACAAATATCTGACAAAGGAGCTAATATCAAGGATATATTTTTTAAAACTGCTATAACTCAACTAAAAACAAATAACAAAATATAAGTAAAATATTTGAAGAGATTTTTTTACTGTATATGAGTACATATATGAATGGCAATAAGCACATAAAAAATGCTGAATATCATTAGTTATCAGGGAAAAGCAAGTTAAACCCACATGAGATTATCACTTCATGCTAAAATTAAATAGCTAAATGTTGGAGACAATACTAAATGTTGGAGATGATGTGGGGCAACTGGAACTCTGACATCATTAGGAATGTAAAATGGTAAAAACCACTTCAAAACAATGCCTGGCAATTTCTCATAAAACTAAACATATACCTACACTGTGACTCAGCAACAAGAAATGAAAACATGTTCATACAATCACTTGTAGAAGAATTTTTACAGCAATTTTGTGTTTTAGAGTCAAACACTGGTAGCCATTAATAGGAGGCTGGATAAACAAACTGGTTTATTATACAATATAAACCTATCCAACATTAACAAGTTATCAGCCTAAGCAAGGGTGAGACCCCATCTTTACAAAAAATAGAAAAATTAGCTGGGCATGGTGGCGCATGCCTGTAATCCCAGCTACTCCGGAGGCTGAGGCAGGAGGATCACTTGAACCCAGGAGTTTGAGGTTACAGTGAGCTGTGGTGATGCCACGGCACTCTAGCTGGTGCAACAGAGTGAGACCCTGTCTCAAAAATAAATAAATAAATAAATAAAACTATTATGCTAACAGAAAGAAACCTTGCATACAAGAGTGGTCACCATTTGACTCCATCTGTATAAAATTCTACAACAGGCAAATTTAATCTACAATAGAAAAAGTCAGAACAATTGCCACCTCTGAAAGGGTAAGGTTAACAATGGACTGGGAAAGCATAAAGAAACTTTCCGATGACAATGACGTTCTAGTGCTTGACCGGAATTCGCTTTATGTAGGATGATGCATTTGTCAGAATGTGCGCTTAAAATGTGAGCATTTCATTGCAACTAAAATTTACATTAAAAGAAATATATATAAATAAATATTGACCTCAGGTTAATAATATGCATGTTGATATACATACTGATGTCTTCATTTTACTTTGAACTGAATGGATAGATGGAAAGGTGTATATTAAAGTGAGTGTAGCAAACTGCTTATGGTGAAATCTTGGCAGTAGGTGTATGAATTATCCTTGTAAAATTCTTTCAACTTTTATGCATCCTTACAATTTTTCATAATAAAGTAGTAAGAAAAAACTCTGAAAAACAAAAATACAAGAAAATGTGACTTTGAGGTGGTAGAAATTTTCTTAAGACAAAAATGTGCAAAGGACAGATACATTTTACTACATTAAAACAAAGAAACACTGGTCAACAAAAGACATTGTGAAGAAAGTGAAGAATGAAAATCAAGCGAAAACTCAGGAACCGTGGCCCACACATAAAAAATGCACAAAATGTTTGTCCAGAATACATAAAAAATCTGTACAAATCAGTCTGAAAAAGAACAACCAATGCATAAATGGGGAAAAGACAGGGGTTTCAAGTAGTAGGAAATATAATGATCGATAAACATTAGTAATTGGGGAGATGCCAATTAAAACCAAAATGCTATGCAATTCCAAAACCACCAACTTGGCAAAAATTTTAAAGTCAGTTAATACCAAATGTCAGGGAGTATGGTGGGCTGAATAACGGCCCCCAATGTGTCCACATCCCAATCCCCAGACCCCGTTAATGTTACCTCACATGGCAAAAGGGACTTTGCCCTTGGATATGATTAAATTAAGGATCTTGAGATGGAGAGATGATCCTAGATAATGCAGGTGCCCAGTGATATCGTCACAAGAGTCTTAAAAGGCCGTCAAAGAGAAGGTGATATGATGGTGAAAGCCGGAAGTGGAGTGATGCACTTTCAAGGCATCCAGGCAGCTGAAAGACATGGACTGTCCCTCGGAGCCTGCAGAAGGGGTCAGCCCCACCAACACCTTGGCTGTAGCCCAGGGAAACTGATTTCAGACTTCTGACTCCAGAGCATTATGAGAATAAATTTGTGTTGCTTTAAGCCACTAAGTTTGTGTTAATTTGTTGGAGCAACAATAGGAATCTAATACAGGGAAGATGTAGATCTAAAAGGTCATGCACTGCTGATGGCAGTATGGATCGGTTTATTTATAGAACCATTTTGGAAAGTTTGTAGTTATCTAGATAAGCTGAAGATGTGTATGCCCTATGGCTCAGTCATTCCATGCTGAGGCAATGCAAAACAATGTTTACAACATCACTACTCTTAATAGCAAAAAATTTAAAAAACTACCCAAATGTCATGTCATAAACAGGCAAATTTATGTGTAAATTATAGAGAATCATACAATGGAACATTTTACAGGAGTGAAAATTAGTGAAATACAAATCAGTTTGAAAAAGAACAAACATTAATACTGATGATTCTTAAAAACATAATTATGAGAGGGAAAAGCAGAATTTGGAAAAAGCATACATTAATAAAATGTGTGTACATATTTTTATGTATGTACACAACAGGCAAAATTAAACAATGTATTACTTAGAGATACATATATATCAAAACCATAACAAAAGGAATAATAATTATAAAATTCAAAAGAATGGTAAAACATGTGAGGGAGGCAAAAAGAAGTGACAATTATGTTTTATTTTCCATATTAACATGCTCTTTTTATCTTTTTATCTTTCAATTTGCCAACCTTATTTTTAAAAAATAATAAGAAACTTTTAAAAATAATTTCCTTTTCCCTCCCAACTCCTCTTGAAACATTTAGAATGTTTTTCCTTACCCCTTTCCCCTGACACCAAACTCTAGATTATGGTAAGATAATTTAATACTTTCTTTTTAAGGTTCCTTTTCTTGTACTTATATTACACAATTCCAAACAATTTACTTATATAAAAATATATATACACATATATAATTTTTCTCACTTTCCTCCACCTTGAGATTTCCCTCTGTTCCTTTATTGTTTTATCTGGATCTTTTCTAAATGTTTTTCTCATACATGGTAGATGAGTGATATGCTCTATGAATTCTTGTCTATACACAAACATTTTTCTCTGCAGGTGAATGATATCTTAGCTAGGTATAGAATTCTTGCTTGGAAGCCCTTTCTTTCAGTTGTCTATGCAAATTCTTCTACTTTTTTTTTTAACCAAAACTTATGTAACACACAAAAAGCTATTAATAGAAATGTACAGCCTTAAATACTTTCATTATTAAAAGAGAAGTATGAAAAAATGGTGTTAATTAAAAGTGAATGTACTATAGCACTTATGTGGCTTCAGAGCTCATTTTTACAGAGACCCTTATACTTAATTTTGTATTCATAATTATGTAACATTCTTCTTGAAGAAGTTTCCCAAAATTATAAATCTTCAGTTTCCACAAAACCTGGCAAAAACCTTGGTGTTAAGTGCTCAACTATAGAAATTAGAAAAAGAACAATAAATAAACCAAAAAAAAAAAACTATAGAGAAAGAATTGATAAAGATAAAAGCTCAAATTGATGAAACTAGAAAAAATAGTTGAAAATTTTTTTCAGTTTCCAAAAAGTTGGATTTGTAAAAAGCCAATAAAATAGATCAACCTCTCATAAGTCTGTCAATGAAAAAGAGAGCACATACTCATGGATAAAGTCGTCATTCTGATGATGACACATAATCCGACACAAACAAGAATAAAAAAAATTTGTCAGAGAATAGTGTATGCAACGTTATAACAACAGAAGTGTAAACTGAGAGGAAATGAAAACTCTCAAAAATTGATCCACGAAGAAATAAAAACCCAGATTCCTAGAAAGCCATTGAGAGGTGTTGAAAGATTCACTATTACACTGTCATTAGCTCCCGAGCCAGGGCAGACAGCCATCGTCGCTGCGACCCCAGCGGGGCTCTGCCACCACCCCAGGACTGAGACCAGGCGGTGGGCCAGAAAGCTGGGGAGGGAGAGAGAGGAGGGCATCGCCCAGGAGTCCTCAGAGGAGGAGCGGTGACCGTGCTCCCTCGCCCATGGCAGCCTCTCTCTGGGACTGGACAGTCGCTCCGCTCCCCCTGCCGCCCCTCCCCGAGGCCCCCGTCGCCACTGCCCCCCCACAGTCACCCCACACCCCGCACCCTGTACCCCACACAGCATAGCCCGCACCCCACACCCCACATCC
>VBSM01000500.1:10110094-10131350 GCA_008086735.1 Cheirogaleus medius
AAAAAAAAAAAAAAATAAGACTGACTAGTTTAGGCTGAGACTCACACTGTGTAACATCAATTCCTGAAAGAGCAACATCGATTTGACTGGGTTAGGCCAGACCCTAAAGCAGCTTTGCAAATGGCTGCGTTTCTGCCACTTTTCTCACACAAGGAGCTGGAAACTCTACCAAACCTCTGATGTGATCCAGAGTCCAGCCCCACATGCCCTGGTCTGCAGCAAGGGCACATAGAGGCCCTGGGAAGAGAAAAAGGCAGCATCTGATAGCTGTGGCCTTCTTCCCTAAAGCTGGACGGAGTGATGTCCCTTGATCTGGTGCTCCAGTGCCTCCAAGGAGAACATCCCGCCTGGGTCCCAGAGGGGATCACCTGGATCAAACACATGAGTGAGATTCCACCTCTTCTCTTGCCAAGGTGTGGCTTTTCGAGGCTGGGCTGCTGATGAAAATGTCAACAATGCTCAAATCAAGAGGAAAATGCTCATCCCCCCACAAAGGGCAACCAGCACTCCAGCAGACCAGCGATGGTCTGAGGTGCCCTCGCCGGGCAGAGGGAGAGAACACGGCCCCTCCCAACACTGAGAGGGCCAGCGTGGCTAGAAAACGCGCCAGCTCCAGAGAGGCTGTGTGCAGAACAGGAGCTGAGGCAGGTGGTGCCCTCTTCTCCCAGAGGGATCCATAGATCCCTTAGAAAAGGCAGCTGGTCTCTCCAGAAGCAGTAGAAACTTGGGATCCAGGCTTGGAATCTGACCCCCTTTTCAAGATCTAACTAAGCACATGCAAATTAAATTTGAGGCAACCAAGTGGACAAATCCCAAATGCCAAAAATCAAAATGATGGCAGAATTAACTAGACGAGGGCTAATGTCCCTATGAGTCTACCTAACCCTAAGCCCAGGGCTCACAAATTAAAATATAAATGAATTATTTAGGGCCAACGGACCTGACTGCTGAATCTTGAATAAGAATAAGCGTAGAAGACTAGGATACTGAGTGTGTTGAGACAGCTGAGAGAGGACTGGGTCTGTTTCAACGCAGCAGTCCACTTGCTTTAACATTACTAACAAAGGAGAAAAAGACATTAGAAAGTAGCAACAATACAATAACTGGCTTTGCAGGGATTCTGGAAAAGGAGGCGGCATTTGTTAGAGAAATAAACACCCAGAATGAGCTGTGTTCTTGCACGAGCTCTAGTTGTGTGGTTTCTAGACTGAGCTTCTAGTGGGTCACCAAGCAGAGCTCAGGTGTTCCTGTCCCGGTGCCGGCTCCTGCAGAGGTTCTGCCTGTGGGTTCCTCTGCAGTAAGCTGCGCTTCTCCGCATCGCCTGCCTCTCCAGCTCTGGGGCAGCAGTTCACCCTGTGACCTCAATTCTCTCACACATCTAACGAGAGTTGTCGATTTTTTCGGTTTGTTCAGCTTTTATACTAGTTCGGACGGAGTGACGACTTTCAAGCTTCTTACATGCCCAACCAGCAAGCAGAAGTCTCCAGTGGAAGCTTCAGAAGGAGAAGAGAAAGGAAGGCAGGGAGGCCACACGTCTGGGCACACCTGTGGCTCCACATGTCCTCCTTACTGGGGCTCCTGGCAGAAGATATGCCAGACAGTGCCCCGCAGTTGAGAGACTGGGAAAGAGCAAGTTCCCTCCTTCCACTGCGCCACCTGCCTCCTGCTCTTCCTTCCACTTCCTTCTGTCCCCATAGGATGACGTCCCTAGTGCACGGACTCAATGAGCCGGATACAGACCTTGGATGTCGGGAGCTGGGAGCAGCTCTGAGGCCCAATGTAAGTTTGCACAAAGTGTTGGCTGACTTGTCAGCATGCCCTGGGCAACACACAGCACGTTTCCATCCGTGTCCACCCCTTCACTCCCTCTCTGCTCCTGCCTGCCGCCCAGGTCTTCTTCCCTCAGATGCGCTCCCAGCTGACTCCAGCCAGGCCCGGCTGTGGAGATAACGCTCCGTCCAGTCACATCCTCGGAGTAAGGTAAGATGGATGTCCTTCCTGGATGTTTGCGTTAGCAGAGGCCCCCTGAGGGAGATGGATGGCCCCGCCCTGGAATGTGTGGAGAGCCCTGGCTGTTGTCCAGGTGCCTGGGAGCTGAGCCATTAGTCCCACTGTCTGAGCACAGTCTCTGCCTGGCCCTGGGGGAGGCTGATTTAGCCAGGGCCCTCGGCTTGGGGGCGCAGAGCGGGAGCAGCGAGGGAGGAGGAGCTGCGGTGAGGAGACAGATGGGTGTCACGACTGGCAACTGGCCCCCACCAGGAGGGAGTTTGGTGGGGTGGGGAGAGAGCCCAGGGAGAGGAAGCATCTGCCCTGCTGACTTCCAGGACAGTTACCAGTGGCCGGCCGCAACCCCGCTGAACCCCACGCGATCGCGCAGGCGCAGCGCAGCCAGCATGCTGCACCACTCGCTTCTGCCCAGCGCCACTGGCCCTGAGTGGGTCCCAGATGCTCAGCTGCAAAAGGGGGTCTCTGTCAGCCTCGTGGGCTGTCTTAAGACAAAGAGAGAATGAAGAACACGGATGGCAATACGTTGGGGGACCCTCGTTACTCTGATGCAATCTAGAAAGAAAAAGCCAATGCTACAACCAAAAAGTTATCAAAGAAAGTTTGGGAGGCACACACAGTGCAAAATAATGTGAGTGCACAGAGTTAAAATACTGCAATCAATTAATCAATGACTACCTTATAGATTAGCAGTTCTTAATCAAGAGAGGGATAACATGTTTCCAATTCTGAAAAGTAGGAGCTAGCTTGAAAACACTCTCCTCCTCCCTCCCATACCCAACTGCGGTAGAAACAACCGGAAGGTGGTACAGACATAACTTTAAAATAATTTAGCATCTCTTGCCTTAAGGAGCTCACACTCTTCTCAGAGAGACCCGACTTTCCCATCCTAAATTATAACCAACCATGGAAGGTAGAACAAACAGAGATTCCGTCTCCTTGTTTTAGATAAGAAATCTGAAGCCCAGAGAAGGGAAGAGAATTCTCTGAAAAACTTAAGTCCAGCTTTGCATATGAGAAAAATTACAATTTTAATATAAAACAGACGAAAACCTAAATCTGAATGGTCACCTCAGCAGCGTGTGTGTGTGCAACATTGTGGTTCTGGGTCGGCGTTGCCCTGTGACACGGCGGGGTGGGCCCACGCCTCAAACCATGGCAAGCCACTTTTGATCAACATGTAGACGTATTTCTGGGACATATCATTACCAAGTCCCTGGTGGTAGAACTCTGAGCTAAGAAGGTCATGCGACATGTGTGGGTGCAATCTGCAGTCACGCTGCAAGGCTCCGAATACCACCTGTGGCCTGGAGCACCAAAGAGCTTTATGTTCTGAGCAATTCAAGGCACCGTCGCCGCAGGAAGCAGTTCTACTCGAACAGCAGGAAGCAGTTCTACTCGAACAGCAAAAAGAGGCCAAAGAAAGCAGTGTGGACGAACGCAAATTGATCCCTCCGAGAGGACTGCAAAAATTCTAGAATTCAAAAGTGGGCCCTACGTGGAACACTTGAGTCCCACTCCTTGATTGATGGGGCGTGCTTGAGGCAGACTGAACCTCAGGACAGCACCCCAGAGCCAGGAGACCTGGCCACCGCCAGGCTAAAATGGAGATTTCCCTTAAGACTAGCCCTTCGCTGATCGTGGGGCCTCTGCAGGCCTCTCTTTTCGGCAGCCCTCGTGGCCAGCTTTCTGAAGCCTGCAGGCTGCCGTCTGTCACCTCGGGCTCTCTCCGAGGCTTGTCTTCTTGTCCCCAGTCCAAATCCTGGCTGTCAATCAGAATGGGCTCAGGGGCACACTGACACTAAGACGCGTATTGGATTACTCACATTGCAAGTTTGTAACCTAAAGAAATAAACTGTGGTCCTGACAGGCAACACTGGAATTTCAGCCCTGAGTGGAGGCCTTCCTGGGTGCCGCTCAAATCATCACACAGGAGGGCACTTTCTCCCCCTCCGAGTGAAGGCAGATCCTTGGCTCCAAGCAATTGGGACATTGTGGTTGGGAACTTCCCCCCACACTCCCCATATTGTTCCTTAACTTATAGCCTCAGTTTCCAGTGTTTGTGTAAATTGAAACCATATTCTAAGATCTGGTGCTCGCTCTTTCTTTTTTTAATAATAGTTCTATTGATATGTCGTTTACATACCACACATTTCACCCATTTAAAGTGTACAATCCAATGGTTTTCAGTATATTCACAGAGCTGTGCAACCATCACGACAATCAATTTCAGAACGTTTTCATCACCCCTGAAAGGAAGCTCTCACCCATTAGCAGTCACTCCCCGCTTTAACCTCCTCAGTCCTGGGCGGCCACCTGTAGCCCTTCCGGCTCTGTGGATTTGTCTCTTCCCCATGTTTCATATAATGGGATCGTACACTCCATGTCCCTTTGTGACTGGCTCTCTTTGCTTAGCATGATGTTCTCAGAGCTCGCCCGCATGGCAGAGGCTCAGCCCTCCATCCCTTTCTCTTGCCCAGTGTCGTTGCTCTGTGTGGCGGGACACACTTACTCACCTTTCCATCAGTGGACGGACAGCTGCATCGCTTCCACGTTTTGGCTGTTATTAACAATGCTGCTGTGCACGCTCGTGGGCAAGTATCTGTGTGGAATATGTTTCATGTCTCTAGAGTAGATACCTAGAAGCAGAATTTCTGGGTGATGTGGTAACTCTGTGGTTACCTTTTTCAGGAACTGCCAGAATGTTCTCCAAAGCAGCAGCACCATTTCACACTCCTACCAGCGGGGGTGTGCCAACTAAGTGTTCCGATTCCTCACTGCCATGCGTTTCCCTGACGGCTAAAGATGATGAGCACTTCTTCGTGTGCTTCTTGGCCATTTGTGGACCTTCTGAGGAGAAATGTCTATTCAGATCCTTTGGCAAAAGAGCTGTGAAACCTTACTGAGGTGCATAAAAGATATTCAAATAAATGGAAGAATGTGGTTTGTTCTTGGACGCACAGACTCAAAAATAATAAATCAATCCTCTTATATATTATCTCATAAATTTAATGCAATTCCAATTTTTAAAATAGAAAAAAAAATATCTAAAGTTTATAGGAAAAAATGAGCAACTATTTGGGCTAACAAAAAACTAAAGATGTTAACAGTGTTAACTGGAAAGCTGGGAGAGGAGGCAGAGGCCTTTACTTTTTATTTCACATCCGTTCGCTGTTTGAACCATTGGCCAAAAGCATGTATTGCTTTTATTTTTTCATTATGAAATATTTATGTATTGGATTTTAGAAGAAAAACTACTTAAAATATACAATAATAATTAAGAAAAAATTTTTAAATGACATATCAGTTATTAAATATACAATGAAGTTAAAATAAGCAAAAAGCTACAATAATTAACTCATTAAAGTAATATGCTACAAATGCTCTAGAGAATACAAGGGAAAAACCTAGATATGTATATATATTTGGTATATCATAAAAATGGTATCTGAGACCCATGGGGAAATAATAAATGACTAAGAACATCAAGGTAGCAGAATAAAGTTTGAGGGGGAAAAGTTAAGTTAGAGCTCTTGCTCATAACTTATTCAGAATTCCAAGTAGATTAAAAAGTTAAATGTAAAAATAACTAGAAGAAAATATAGGAATAGATTTATATAATCCTAATATAAAAGAAGTTTTTAAGCTTAACACCAGCGGCAAAAAGCATGAAAACGACCAATAGATTGCAAATAATATGTGCAACATGCATAACCTAAAAAGCATTTTTAATCAATAGCAAAATATTAACATTCCAATACAAAAACAAACACAAGTTATAAACTATGGATCCACAAAACACTTTAAAGGTTCAATAAACATGACTAAATTTTTAACTTCCTTAGTAATCAATAAAATAAAAATTCTAACTACAATAAAACAGCACTTTATGTCTCTCTTATTGTAGAAAGAAATTTAAAGATAATACCCACTCTGGGAGGCTGAGGGGGGCGGATCGCTGAAGGTCAGGAGTTCAAAACCAGCCTGAGCAAGAGCGAGACCCCGTCTCTACTAAAAATAGAAAGAAATTAATTGGACAACTAAAAATATATAGAAAAAATGAGCCGGCCATGGTGGCGCATGCCTGTAGTCCCAGCTACTCGGGAGGCTGAGGCAGGAGGATCACTTGAGCCCAGGAGTGTGAGGTTGCTGTGAGCTAGGCTGACGCCACGGCACTCTAGCCCGGGCAACAGAGGGAGACTCTGTCTCAAAAAAACAAATAAATAAAGATAATACCCAGTGTTGGCAAGAATATAAAGAAAGGGGCAGTTTCCTACATTTAAGGTGAGCAGTTTGACAATTTGTCCAAAAAGCCTTTAAAAACATCCTTTACCGTTGACTCAACAATCTAATTCCTAGGCATTTATACAAAGAAAGCAATTTAGAAGGTGCATAAATATTCACGTACAAAATGTTTATCACAGCTTGACTCTTACTAGTAAAATATTGAGGAAAATGTTGAAAAATGAAGATTAACTTTAAAAATCCTAGGACAATTTTATTCTATAATTTATATGGAAATGCAAAGGGCCTAGAATAGTCGACCTTGAAGAAGAGCAGCTGTATTACCTGCATTTAAAATGCTTTCTTTTTTCAAAGAGAAATTTAGACATATGACAGAATATTAACATTTAGTAAATATGAGTGGTAGAAACATGGGTATCATACTATTTTCTGCATTGGAAATGCTTCATGATTTTTTAATCTCTCAGGAAAGCAGACTTGCTCTCAAGGGGACAAAGTGGAAGGCCCAGCAGTGGAACCAGCCACCTCCTGAGGAGATGAACGCCAGCCAGGCTGCTGTGGACACAGTGATGGTCCCAGTGACCTCCGAGGTCCCTTTCAACACTAAAAGTCCTGATTTTGTGACGATGAAACTGGAATTCCTGAACCTGGACAAAGACTTTAGCTAATTCAGTAACTGTTGAGGGCAAATGGTGAGCCGTGTTTCCGCGACTCACAGACATGCAGAGCGCAGCCCCGGCTCCGTGTGGAAGGATAAGGAGGATACGGACAAGGAAGCCAAGGGGACAAGGCAGATCCAGAAAAAGGTGAGCAAAGCCGCCTTGGACCGGACCAGCAAACCTAAGCAGGTACAGGGAGAGCGTGAGCGACAACGAAGAGGGGGTGGGGGCCGAGTCAGAAATCTCGCCATCCCGTCCTGAAACCTCCTTCACTTGTCATTTGGCTTAGGCAACCAGTGAGCTACAGAGCAGTTGGCCTCGTCACTGAAAAGCTTTCCCAAGGGCAATCTCAGACACTGCTGGCGAGAGCTTAAGTCTGTTCAGTCAGTCTGGAAGGCAATTTAGCAACATATACAAAAACTAATATACACTTTTAAATGGGACACAGCCTTTGACCCAGTAATTCCACCTATAAGATTTTTTTCCTTATGATCTAAAGGAAATGATCAAAAATGCCCTTGAAAGTATAGATATAAGGATGTTTATTACAGAGAACATATACATTTATAAAAATCAGAGAAAACAAATATCCAACAGCACAGTACCAACTAATTAGATTATGACATATCCAAATAAAAGAATAGGAAGCAACCATTCTTAAAAATGACATTCTTGAAGAATATTTAAGAATTTGAATAAAATACTGAGAGATTGCATTACCTGAACAAGGCAGATTACAAAATAGTCTGTATACACCGGCATGGAAGGAAGGCAGTGAGGGAAAGAAAAGGTGTCCCTTCTCATCCTCTAACCTTGGACAAGAAGCAAGACTCCTCTCAGTCCAAGCTACCTCTTCTGTCAACCATGATTTCATCTTTCATAAAGATTGGACAGATAATATCTGGGTGAGGGCTCTTTGTAAACTTCAGTGACAGTACAAATCAAAGGTGGTGGAGAAAGACAAAAACACTTTAAATAATTAGAAGGCACGCATGCTGTGTCCTGGAGGTGTTTTTTTGGGACAACGTGAAGTAAAAACCCCAAGTAAAAAACACAGAGTCCTGGCACGGCCCCTGGATGGCCCTCCGGCAGGTGGCTCAGCTCCCTCCCTCCCGCCAGCGCTAGCGAGGCCCCTCAGCTGCTGCAGTTCACTGTGCACCTCCTTCTCCAGCCTTTGCCACATGCTCTTGCCTTGGCCAGGAGCATCCCGCCCATCTCTTCCCCTAGACAACTCCTGGTTATCTTCCAGGACTTGGTTCCACTGTCATTTCAGCAAGGACGCCTTCTCACACTGGGCTTTGCTCTGTTGGTGCTCCTGCAGCATCCTGTGTGTCCCCGATAGCTCTTGATGGCAGCCAGGACTCACGAGTTCCACAACTTGTTTCGTGCCTGCCCTCCTGGCTTCTGCTCCAGCCATCTGACTCTCAGGTGTCTTCCCTGCACTGAGCACGTGCCTTACTGCCATAGACTGAGTGTCCCCCCAAATTCACAGGTTGAAACCTATCCCCAAGGGAAGGGCTTGTGGAGGTGGATCCCTCAGGAGGTGATGAGGTCATGGGTGGCGCCGTCATGGATGGATTAGTGCCCATGCAAAACAGCGACCCCAGAGAGCACCTCGGCTCTTCCACCAAGAGAGGACACAGCGCGAAGATGCCATCAGTGTGCCAGGAAGCTGGTCCTCACCCACACCGAATCTGCCCACAGCTTGACCTTGGACTTCCCAGCCTCCAGAACTATGAGAAATAAATGCCCGTTGTTTGTATGTCACCAGTTTATAGGATTTTGTTACAGCAGCTCAAATGGACTAAGACACATAATAAGGACTCTACAAACATGTGCCCAATGAATCACACCGACTACTACAACTTGAGTAGCCACAGAACCTATGAAGTATCCCTGGTATACATTGGAATCTTCTGAAGAAATTGAAAACATACCCTTGCCCAAGTCCCACCCCCAGAAAAATTATTTTCATTGGTCCAGTGAGGGCCTGTGCGTGAGCACCACCTAAACTTCCCCCGATGATTCTAACATGCAGCCATAAGTCAGAATCACTAACGAGAATCAAGACCTGTCTGAGTAGGTGTACATCTCACCTCTGATCAAGGAGGCACAGAGGGCAGAGAGCCTTGGACCTGGGGCGCACCTCTCCCTCCTGCCCCACCACCCTGAGGGGGTGTGAAAACGCTCAGGGATGAATTTGACACAGCCCAGGCCCCTGGCCAGGCTGAGGAGAGGTTTGTTTTCACAGTACCAACATTGACAGGCTGAAATCTGAAGTTAGACACCGTTCACATCCTTCTCACTGCTGTTCTGGCATTTTGGTTCATGGAGAGGTGCAGTCCCTTTCCGGAGATCTGAAGGAGGCCTTACTAACACGGTTATGCTAGACAGAGCCTTCCAGGATCAGGAAAGGACGCACACAGGGCGGGCTGCTCATTTCATTTAAACAGTTTCTAAACAATGTCATGAGATTCAGGGCCCATTTATCTGTAGCACATGGATTTTCCCAATATATAAACCATTTCCAAACTGAACTTTCAGCAAAAGCTTTTTGTTTCCTGCTGCAGATGTTGCTTCCATGGCCCTCTGTCACAGACTGTGTGAGAGTAAACGGGATCATACAAGCGCTTGGGAGGCTGTCGTGACGTCATCTGGGCCCCCAGTACTCAGCGAGGACCTTGGACCGGGCGGCATCAACATCACTCGGGAGATGGATAGAAATGCAGGGTCCCCGGCCCCACCCCGGAATCTGCACTTTCACCTGGATCCACGTGCACATGTGAAGCTGAGAAGCACCAGTCTCAAACTCAGTGTGCATCACCTGGATCAGAGGTTTTAAAAAAAATTAATGCCTAAGTCCTACCCCAAGAGATTCTAGTTTAATTGGTGTGGCTTAAACAACAAGATTTTTAAATTTTTATGTAAAGTAAAATGTGAGAACCACTGATATAAGCCAATCAGTTCTTTCCTGCTGAACAGACTGAGGCCCGAGGAGTTAAGTGACACAACCCACGTCTCACTGTCAAGACTCCAGTCTGGTGGAAGTGTGTGGCAGCAAGAGATCTTAGGCCCAGCGGGGAGGCACAAGTGCTAAATTGTGCAATATTTTGATCAGACCCTATAGTTGGTTGAGTGGTGTACCCCAAAAGACACATCTAAGTCCTAACCTGCTGGTATAAGTTAATGTGAACTTACTTGGAAATGAGGTCTTTGCCAATGTAATTCAGTTAAAGATCTCAAGATGCGCAGGGCCTGGGTTTGAGGTGGGCCCTACCTACACCCAGTGACTTACTAGAAGAGGAGGGGCCTCTGCCAGGGTCCCTGGCAATTTTGTTTTCATAATTTGCGATTCTCTTTCTTAGAGTGCCCACCCCCATCCCTAAATTTTATAAGCTCCAAAAGATACAAAACATGAATCCAGCCCTGCCTTTAGGGTAAATGTAAGTTCTTAGCTGGACAGTCAAAGCACTCAGCCGAGCATCAGCCTCTCTCTCCAGACTCACCGCCCACACGCCGCCCATCCAAACCCTCCCCTCTGCCCGGCTGGCCTCAGGCTCCTGAACGTGCTGCTCCACTTCCATCCTCCAAACTGCAGCTCAGGACGGTCACCACACCAGCTCTGCGTCTCCAACCCAGACAGGGGACATCTGGATCCTGTAATGGACACACCATCTCTGAGTGACTTCGAAAGGAAAGACAGCCTGATAACATCCCTAGAGATGTTTGCTTAATTAGCACCTGGGTTCTTGTGGGAACCTCAGAATTGTTTGTTGGCCACATCACTGTATTTGGATAGTAAAGGAAAAGGTGACCCTGGAAAGCTAGAATACTTGGGGACATGTGGGATGACCCAGGCAAAGATTTGTTTGTGGTCACATGTGAGCTAGACTATGAAAGTACAGGTGCTCCTTGACTTACAGCTGGGCTGCCCCCTTAAACGCATTGTCAGTGGAAAATACCCTAAGTCAAAATGCACTTGATACACTTAACCTACTGAGCACCGTAGCTTAGTTTCGCCTACCTTAACCGTGCTCGGAACACTTACGTTAGCCTACAGTTGGGCAGAACCATCTAGCACATAGCCTATTTTATAATAAAGTGTTGAATAGCCATGTAATTTATTTAATACTATACATTACGTTGAAATTGCAACAGAATGCAAGAGTTGTATTAGAAGTTTAACGGTTTCTAGTCGTGGCCTAGGTTAAGATAAGGAACATTCTTAAGTGAGTAAAGGGATTATGAACTATGAACTCATACGTAAGCAGAGGGCTTCACATTACCAAGAGGTCAGGGAGTTAGCATGAGTACATGGCTGAAGGCCTGAGCAGTGACGGTGGACGATACCAGAGTTGCCTGAGTTAGTAAAAATTCATGATCCATTCAGCAGAACCGTGTTTGCATGAAGTATAACCACCATTAAAAAAATTTTTTTTTTGATACAGGGTCTCCCTCTGTTGCCCTCGCTAGAGTACACTGGCATGATCATAGCTCACTGCAACCTCAAACTCCTGGGCTCAAGCGATCCTCCTGCCTCAGCTTCCTGAGTAGCTGGGACTACAGGCATGTGCCACCATGCCTGGCTAACTTCTCTATTCTTAGTAGAGATGGCCGGGGAAGTCTCACTCTTGCTCAGGCTGGTCCCAAACTCCTGACCCCAAGCAATCCTCTCGCCTCAGCCTCCCAGAGTGCTAGGATTATAAGCGTGAGCCACCGCACCCGGCCATGACAATTTCTTTAAAAAAATAAAACACCGTGTCTAAGATGTGATGGGAATTCAGGAACACAAGACAGCGAAGACCTGGGCACTGGGAGAGGACATAGGCCCAAGAAGAAGCCGTGAAATGAAACACAAAGGTTTAGTGTCCCTTATCCAAAATGCTTGGGACCAGAAGGGTTTTGGATTATGGGTTTTTTCAGATTTTGGAATATTTGCATTATTACCGATTGCACATCAGAAATCCAAAAATCCAAAACCCAAAATGCTCCAATGAGCATTTTCTCCAGGTGTCATCTTGGTGCACAAAATGTTTCAGATTTTGGTGCATTTTGGATTTTGGATATTTGGATTTGGGGCGCTCAGCCTATACAACATATATACATATTTACTCATGAAATTATTCGTATGGCAAAAGATTGGAAACAACCCCAATGTCCATCAAAAGGGGACCAGTTATATAAGCCATGGCACACCTATCACCTGTCCAGCGTAGTTTTATACAACCTGAAAGAAAGGAAAATCTCTAATGAACAGATATGAAATGATTTCTCAGATTTTTGTTACAGAAAAAGTCAATATTATAAATGGTATACTTAGTGCATAAAGTATACTTCTTTTGTAAAAGGAAAAAAGCAAGGAAATGTGTAGTATACTTCCTTTCATGAAAGAAAGGAAAAATATATACATTTTTTGTTGTTTCAGCAAGAAACACAGGAAATATAAGGCAGAAAAAAGTCAAAGTAGCTGCCTCTGGGGTAGGGATGTCCTACAGAATAGGGAGGGAGATGGCATCAAGAATCTTCCAAATATAATTTTATATTATTTTGACCTTTAAACTTTATAAGTATTTTACATATTCAAAAGCTGAAATTAAATCAGAAATTAGAGAAAAACCTAAAACCTTAAATTAAACACAAACAGAAACAAATTAACCTACCAGCTATTGAATTAACAATAAAACTGTATTAAGAGCGCAGTGTTATTTTGAGTGATTTCCAACACAATGCTCTGACTGTACACCCTCAATGGCTCTGTTCTCACCATGCGACCATATTCTAACAACAAAAAGTTCTACAAGGAAATATTAAATTTCTTTGATAAGTTTATTTTAATAGCAATACTATAATTATAATCATGAAAGTATTTTATGTATATTACAAGATAAAGAAGTTAAGTTTGAATAAGTTATCCTATAAACCAAAATTTTCAGAGTAAGAAAGCAGAGATACATAAATTTAAAAAGTGAAGAAAAACTTATAATGTTAGATTAGACTTAGAAATATCAAATATGAACTTTTTAAAAATATTCTTTCCCAGCTCTGTCCACTGAAAGGATCTAGAAACTATGACACCTCAGTAACCATGAACATACCTACCTAGCACCCAGATATTGGTTATTTTTTTAAACATTATGATAAAAATATACATAGTATAAAATTTACCATTTTAAGTGTACAGTTCTGTATTGTTAAGTCAGATCTTGGTTTTTGTTTTCTTTTGTTTTGTTTTGCACAGGGTCTCGCTATCTTACCCAGCCTGGAGTGCAGTGGCTATTCCCAGATGAGATCATAGCGCACTGTGGCCTCTAACTCCTGCGCTCAAGGCATCCTCCTGCCTCAGCCTCCCAAGTAGCTGGGACTACAGGCGCACACCACCACGCCTGGCCAGATCTTGGTTTTAATACCATTCCCCATTGAAAGAAATCAGGACTCTCTGAGAAACGGCTGGTCTCAGGTCTGGATCGAGAAGAGAATACGAGAGACAGGCACGTCGTGACACAGCAGAAAGCATGGGGGCTCTCAAAGGCCATTGGTTCATATCAAAAGGACACAGGGCCCAACTCGAAGTCACTCCCACTGTCTAAATTTGGGGAAATTTAAGCATCAAAAGTGACTATAATTTATTGTATCCCATGAAATAAATAAAATCCATGAGTCCACAGTGATCCTCAAAGGAGGAGAGAGGTAGTGTGGGGAGGGCCTCAGAGGAAAGCTCTTCTTCATGGATAATGCTGAAGAAATTGTATATTAACACTTAGAAAATCACCATCATGCATGCCCCAAACTAATCAAAGAGTCCGGGAAGGATCATGAAAGGATACTAAAGCCATTCAGTAAGACACTGGGAGCAGACTCTCGAGTCGCAAGGGTGGGAACGCCCCTCAGGAGCATGGGCACCGCCTTCAACAAGCCACCACACGCACTGTCACTGACGGGCGACCTGCCACCGTGTCCCTCCTGATGTGGTGCGGTAGGAGGGACTGGCATGACCCATGACTTAATTCTCCAAAAAATGTTTAACTGCATCTAATCAAGCCTAAATCCTAACTCTCCTTTTATAGGAATTGCGAGGGATAGAGGAACAGGTTAAAAACACCATGAAAAGACAGACAAATCGAGAATATAGGACATTCTATGAAATACCTGGACTGGATTCCTCAACAAGTCAATGTCATGAAAAGAAGAGTAAATTACGGGAATGTTCTAGATTAACTGGGGCTAAAGAGACAAAAACGTCAAAAAATGAAAAGGTATATATATCTCGATTAGATCCTGGTTCAAAACAATCCACAAAAGGTCTCATTGGGACAACTGGGGGAAACACGTGTATGCACGACATTGTCATACAGTATTTGTGTGTGCGTGTGTGTCCATACACGCAGCAGAGAAAGAGAATGAAGTAAAACAGATAAACCGACTTCTTCACTCCCTCTCTCCAATGGACCCAAAGCCACCTGAGAGGTAATTAAGGGACTTGATGATATGCCAGAGAGTGTCGGGTTTGTGTAGAAAGTGATGATATGCCAGAGAGTGTTGGGTTTGTTTGTACTAAAACAATCAGCTTTCTAGAATCTGGTCTCCTTTTGATAGGAGATTGGAGGAAGTCCCACCATTTCTCAATGCCTTAATTTCCCTCTTCATAAAAATGAAATTATAATTGCCGGCCTTACCGAGGGACTCTCTGCAGGTTCACTTGTTAACATCTGCACATATTTTGGGGCTGAAAATCAGATGTGTAAATGTCAACACATGCCTGAGGCATGTCCGGAAACCAGGACGAGTCCTCCACACATGGCGGTGTGGGTGTTAAAGGGGTTTAATGAAAGTCTGCCTCTGGGGCTCTATGAACATCTTGTGAGATTCTCCTTGGAACGTGCCCCTCCAAGGGAAAGACTCGGAGTGAGATGCCCAGAGCAGCACAGCACGCATGCTCAGAGAGGCAACGCAATGTGACCTGGGTGTGCATTCTAACTCTACCGCCGCTGGGGCCTGGCGCCGTTAAACCAGTATCTGGTGTAGCAACATATTTTCCCTGTGCTGAATTCAGAGCCACTCCATTTTATCACAAGCCTTGGCTAGGCATTAACCAAAACTGCATAGTTTCATTAAATATACATCAGAAAATGTGGTTAGAACTAGCCCATCCACCTTTCTATCTTCCCAAAACCTGCCCTGCATCTCAGCCACGCTCCTGGCTTCGGCCCTATCCCGTCGTTTGTTATTCCTGCTATATTCTAATGCAGAACCACAAACCAGTGAAGAGGATTTCTACTTTTCAAGGCACTTTGATAGCCATTATCTCAGCCGACTGTTCCACCAGTCCCACGGGCTAGAGAGAGGAGAAGAAAAGCGAGTTTTGCAGGTGAGTGCACTGAGGCTTATGCTGTCCTGGCCAAGGCCACACAGCTGGCACCTCACAGAGCTGGGGACACAGTTCAGTCCGTCGGCCTCTTTGGGCTGCAGCCCCTGGCCTTGCAGAGCCTGCTGCTAGCATCGCGCCTCACCTTTACCACCCAGCCCCAGACCACCCGCTTGTGCCATCAGCCGCCCTATCTCTGCCTGTCAACGTGGCCCGAGCCCCTCTCCCAACCAAGCTGTCCTGTGAAACTTCAAAGCGTCTATAAATTAGAAGGGAAACGAGCAGGACATAAGACTTGGGCATCACCAGCATGTGACAGAGATGACAACAGTTCATTGCTCATTTTCTTCCTGGTTCTTTGCTAGAGGTCAAGGATCGAACTAGCAGAGATTGTGGAGATGATCTAACCCCGTGGTTCCCAAACCTGGCCTCCCATGGGAATCTGTGAGGTTAGTTAAGTACCGAGGGGACTCGCGGACTTGCCGTGGTGGTCGGAAGACTGACTGCAGAGAGACCAAGGAGACTGGCCCCAGGTGGCACAGCCGGACAGTGAGCTACAGACCTCTGATCAGAGTCACACGTCATCAGTCCTGTAAGGTGAGAAGCCCTGTGTCCTAGGCTCTCGGAAGGAAAGATGAGCCTTTTGGGCCCTCTCAGCATCCTCTTTGTATTATTAATACTTTGTGGGTGCTGCCTTAACAAAACCTCCAACTGAACCCATGGAGTGGGTTGGCGTGTTCTTCCAAGGCCTCTCTGCTGGGCTTGTGGGAGCTGTCACCACCCTGTCTCCGGTGCTCTCTCCCCGTGCGTGGTCTGGGTCCAAATCTCCTCTTCGTATGAGGACACCAGTCGTAATGGAGGGGGCCCACCCTGATCACCTCGTTTTACCTTGTTTACCTTGTTACCAATCTCCAAAGACAGTCACATTCTGAGGGACCAGAGGGTTAGACTTCAACATAAGAATTTGAGGGGACACAGTTCAGCCCATACCACTCTCCCTACTCAAAAGTGCTGAAATTGCTACTTGATTTAGATTAAAATCAAGGTGATTAGGAAACAGAAACTAAGCTTTCAACTTTAACATTAATTAAGGATTAAAAAGGCCCAAAATGTCTTCAAGGTACAGGGAAGTTTCTAGGAAATGCTATTTTTGAGCTTCAAATCTTGTGTTCAAATTTATTAGCACAGAATGCTGTAATTCACAAGTAATTAACATTGCCTCTTTTTATAAAAATCTGATGAGTTTTGATTTTAAAAAGGAAGCCTCTAAAAATAGATATAAAAAGGGACTAAAACAGGACATGTTGGAGCAGCTGAGTTTGAGTAACAACCATCCTAATGGCTCATTAAACAAAGTAATTCTGACCTCGCTTGTGGCTTGCGAAGGCAGGATGGTGGAGGTCAAAGGTTAATTGGTCTGGAACTGATAATATACTTATCAGAAAAATAAACTGAGAAATAATGTGTGAGTAAAGGCCAATATGCTCTCACTGTCTCGAATTCTTAGGAAAACACAATGAAATTGACAATCCATGCAGCATTTTCACACAAAGAAGGGCGTTTTCCTTTCCTGTGGACTTGGAGACTGCGCCAGTACAAACTTCTGCTTTTCATCTTCTGAGCGTCCAGGGCAACAGTGTGCCTCTGACCCAGGTGCATGTTCTAGAAGCACTGGACGCTCTTCACACAAAATTAACTATCAGTGTGTTTTCAGGTCTTCCCTAAGCGCCTCTGCCCTGATGCTCCCCACTCCACTCCCACTCACCCTCCGCCAAACAAAACGCCTGTGCAGGGTCAGGCTGTGGGGGCGGGGCGATCCACCAGCAGTCTGCAAAGTTGGGTCCGCCACCCTCTGTGTGGTTTGGGACTGGTGGATTCAGCCCTCTGGGCCTCCATTTTCTCAGCCGTGAGACGCAGGGTGACTCAATGACCTAAGTGTTTGCACTGAGCTTTTTGTTCTTATTCTTTAAAAGGATAAAATACAAGATCTTAAAAAACATGTATGTAAGCCTTGGCCGGCCGAGAGAAGAAAAAGGAAAAAGAGGAGGAGAAAAAAATCCAGTGGGAAATGAATGAACTTTGCCCCACGCAGGCCTTGCTGCCGCAGAGGGGCGAGAACGCAGGCCAGGGAGCGCTGGCGATGTGGTCCCTGCAGACACACCTCACAAGAGGAGAGCAGCGAAGCTGGAAGGACAGAACCGGGAGTAGAACTCAGGTCTTCTGACTCCGAGCACAGTGTCGTCACTGTCCCACTGCGTGACCTTTGGGAAGTCACAGAAACATCTCTGGCCCTCAGTTTCTTCATCTGCAAGAGGAAGGAGTTAGATGAGAGGGTCTCTGCCTGCTCTGGGATTGTGTTAGAGAGGCAGCTGGGTATTGTTAATTGATAAGGAAGCATTTCAAAGAGGATCCATCTGTTATTAATTAAATTCCATTTGCAACATCTTTATAAATGCTCTGGGTCCAGGAAATAACATATTAGGAGATACTGATAACGTACATATTGAAACTGTATGGTGATGTATGAAGCACAGACCCAATTACATAGAATTAAACTCCTGACTGGTGAGGACTAGGGAGTCTATGGTCCGAAAGATCTGAGGAGGGAGTTAAAGTTTATTGGGCACCAGGAAAGTTGAAAGTACTTTCAGTGGGAATGGGACACTCGCAGAGGCTTTATTATAGGAAACTGACATTCTGTAGACTGTGACAGAGTCAAAGGAGGTAAGGAAAAGAAGAAAGCAGAAGGCAGAAGTGCAATAGGAGAAATGGTTGGGAATGTCACCCGTGGGGCTGTGGAGCGAGAGGAAGAGGCACTAAACTTGGAGCAGATGACGAGTCTTACCCACAACCCTACAAAACCCATGTTTTTGTTTTTATTTTTTTAATCATTAAACTTTATTTTTCAGAACAGTTTTAGGTTCAAAGCAAAATTGAGCAGGAAGTACAGAGTTCCCATGTAGCCCACAGCCCACACAGGCACGGCCGCCCCCACTGGCAACCCCCTCACAGAGAGGTGCGATGCGTTTGTGGCCATCGATGGACCTGCAGTGACATGTCATCGTCACTCAGAGTCCACATTTCACGCTTGGGCTCAGCCCTGGCATGGTACATTCTGTGGGTGCTAACCAACACATAAGGACACATAGTCACCAGTACAGTGTCACACAGATGGTGTCACTGCCCTAAAAGTCCTCTGTGCTCAGCCTACTCGTCCCTCCCTCCTCTAACCCCTGGCAGCCGCTGATCTGTCTCCATGGCTTGCCTCTTCCAGAGTGTCAGGTAGTTGGAATCCGACCCGTGCGGCCTTTTCAGACTGGTGTCTCTCACTTGGTAGTATGCACTTAAGGTTCCTCCATGGCTTGAGAACTCATTTCTTTTTAGCAGAGAATAACATTGCTTTGTCTGGATGCACCACAGTTTATTTAGCCATTCGCCTACCAAAGGACATCTTGGTTGTCCCCAAGTTTTGACAGTTATTAATAAAGCTGCTATAAACATCTGTGTGCATGTTTTTGTGTGGGCATAAATTTTCAATTCATTTAGCTAAATACCAAAGAGTATGATGCTTGATTGTACGGTAAGAGTGTGTTTAGTTTTGTGAGAAACTGCCAAATGGTCTCCAAAGGGTCTGTGCCAGTTTGCATCCCCACCAGCGAGGAAGAGAGTCCAAGGGGCTCCACATCCCCACCAGGGCCTGGTGTTGTCGATGTTCTGGGTTTTGGCCATTCTAATAGGTATGCAGTGGCATTTCACTATTGCTATAATTTGACATATGACATTGCACATCTTTTCATATGCCTCTCTGCCATCTGTATGTCTTCGTTGGCAAGGTATCTGCTCAGGTCTTTTCAATTGGGCTATTCATTTCCTTAGTGTTGAATTTTAACAGTTCTTTATATATTTTGGGTAACAATCCTCTAACAGACGTGTCTTTTGCAAATATTTTCTCCTAGTCTGTGGCTTGTCTTCTCATTCTCTTCCCCATGTTCTGAAAATAGTCAACATCTGGTTAAAACGAACAAGCCAACCTTGAAGGGAAAAATAAATCACAGAGCATGGCCCCGAAGGGAACACAATGGAAGAGTGGCCAGTGGGGAGAGAAGAGGGGACAAAGCACAGTATATTTCTGTCTTGGTATTTACGTTCTAGCAAATATAGCCAAGGTGTGGATAAAAGTACTAAAGCAGATTCTCATACAATACTGGAAAGCCCATTGGAAAGAGTGTATAAACGTCTAGAGGATGACTGGAACAGTGAACACCATGCTCTCTTCTTGCCATTCTTCTCACAGTTCATCCAAAACATCTTGCAGGAGAGGGAGGGCTCTTATTATGACCAAGCCTAGCTGTGCCTTCTTCCAGGGGGCTTTCTCTAGCCTTCCAGGCACTGCTCTGGCGCCTGCCGTTGTGCACTCTGCACCATACCAACCAGAGACTTCTCGCTGATTCTGGTGGCCCGCACATGTCTAGCCCTCACTAGCGCATGGGTCCCACGAAGCAGGAGCTGCCTGCCTTATTGCCAACTGTATCCCAAAGTCTAGCCCAGTATCTGGTATGTCATTAGCTCTCAACACATTTTTGCTGCATGGATAAATGGAGTAAGTATTGAAAGATGAGACAGAGCCTCGCTGTATTATACTAGTTTGCTAGGGCTGCCCTTACAAAGAACCACAAATTATATGGCTTAAACTACAGAAATGTATTGTCTCACAATTCCAGAGGAGGCCGGAAGTCTAAGATCAAGGTGTCAGCGGGCCATGCTTCCTCTGAAGGTGCTAGGGCAGGGTCTGGTCAGGCCTCCTCCCCGGCTCCTGGCAGTTCCTTGGCTCGTGGCAGCATCACTCCAGTCCTCGCAGGGCATGTGCTCCTTGTGTATGTGCCTCTGTGTCCACATTTCTCCTTTTTATAAGGACACCAGTCATATTTGATTAGGGCCCACCCTAATGACTTCATTGTGACCTGATTACCTCTGTGAAGATGCTAGTTCCAAATAACATCATATTCTGAGGGTCTGGGGGTTAGGACTCCAACATCTCATTTTGAAGGGACAAAATTCAAGCCATAACACTCATCTAGGGACTTTGAAATTTACCCTGTGGCAGACAGGCCCTTTAGAAAAGAGGGTGGCACAGTGAAGCGTACGTTTTGGAGCGGTCGTCTTGGGGGAGGTGCGGAGGCTGGGATGAAGCAAGCAGTGCAGGACGAGGAAGGAAGCCAGGCAGGGCCAAGTGAGAGGTGAGGAGCCCACACACGGGCAGCGGCATGGGGACGGAGAGAGCACAGAGCTTGGAGATATTTCAGAGGTAGGTAGGCGAGGATGGCGACTAATTAGAGAGGGAGCCGGTTAAAAGTTTAGGTATTACACAAAGGGGAGCGGGTACAGGAAGAAGAGAATTAGCTCAATTTGGGGTTGCAGACTTTGAAGTGTTTCACCCCAGTTCTGTCTCCCTGACTCTCTACCCTGAAAATGAAATGCAGGATAATTTATTAACGCAGTGCCCCATTCAGCACCATCTATTGACAAAGATAAATACATGTGCTCTTTCCGTGCCTAGCGCAGCCATGGCCCGCGGTCCCAAGAAGCATCTGAAGCGTGTAGCAGCTCCAAAGCATTGGATGCTGGATAAGCTGACCGGTGTGTTTGCTCCTCGTCCATCCACCGGTCCCCACAAGCTAAGAGAGTGTCTCCCACTGATCATTTTCCTAAGAAACAGGCTTAAGTGTGCCCTGACAGGAGATGAAGTGAAGAAGATCTGCACGCAGCGCTTCATTAAGAGTGATGGCAAGGTCCGAACTGATATAGCCTACCCTGCTGGATTTATGGATGTCATCAGCATTGACAAGACTGGAGAGAATTTCCGTCTGATTTATGACACCAAGGGTCGCTTTGCTGTTCATCGTATCACACCTGAGGAGGCTAAGTACAAGTCGTGCAAAGTGAGAAAAATCTTTGTGGGCACAAAAGGAATCCCTCATCTGGTGAC
>VBSM01000500.1:10134901-10163146 GCA_008086735.1 Cheirogaleus medius
AATCACAATTCAGATTCTCCGTCTTTGTTTGAGCGCTGCGCCCTACAACAAGAACAGCACTTTCTTTCACAGGGAGAGTGTTCAGTGCAACCATTAGGCATCTGTTCAGCCTGTTTCCTGAAACTGGGACACATGTTGCTTTGGATGGTGGAACTTAAATGGGAAGGAACAGATGCTGTCAATTCAGGTACACTGATAATCTTATCTCAGAATGCAATAAAGACATACACTCCTCTAAAATGGAAGCTGGCTTGAAATTACCAACAAATGCATGAAAACAAACAAAAAAAAATGCCTGGAGTTCTGCACATTGTGCAAGTGCACTCTAGAAACCAGAAATGAAAACAAGGAAAGTGGATCTGACCTCTCCCCACCCCACCCCAGCCATGCTGTGGAGCTTTAGAAGGAAACAACAACCAAAAGCAACGTTAGATGAAATAGGCGTGGCTTCGGTTAGCAGAGTGAGCATGGCCAAGGATAGTTTAAAGTTTCTCTAGTATAGTGACACCGTTCAATCCGATTCAGATCTCTGAGAAGGACCTGTGAGGAATTGCGTGGACACAAATCGAACAAAGGTCAGGAGGAAAAGGAGCTGAAGAGAAGAAATCACCTGGGTGTGGGAAGCTGTTTGTAAGCTGGGCTGAAAACGATCCGTGATGTGTCAAAAGTTGAACGTGAGTCAGTGATACAGACTAGGACCCCGTGTTGAAAAGTAGCTTTGTTTTGATGGGGGGAAAGAGTTTAAAATGAAGGGATTAAAGGAATTCTCTGATAATATTCAGCACAGATGAATGCTCTCCCTGGAGTCTCTAAACACCAGAAGGTTCTGAGAGTCATACAAAAAGCTGAAGCTTTGGGATGGAGATCCTATCATAAAAGACAAAAAGGAAACTGGTTAATTTACCTTGAAGAAAAGACAATGGAGGTGTTTGTGAAAGGATGTAAGATTTTTATCACCATCTGCCTTCTCTATTAAAGACCTCTCACCCCACCCCCGCCAGCCTCACCCTCACCTGAGCAGACACCAGACTTGAGTCACTTCAGGTACTTCATCATTACCTGGACATGTTGGGGGGCGGCTGGAATGCCCAATTACCTTTCCATCTGTCAAAACCCCTTCTCTCCTCCAAAGTTTATCCACCTGTTTTAATCTCTCTCCTCCCACTCCCTCTCTCCCCTCAAGAATGTGAGCTTGGACAGGACGTATGTGCTCCATGCTTTGTTCATTCTTCCACCCCCAGCTCTTACATGTCAATAAATATTTGTAGCATGAATTCGTTTTCAAAGCATTTCTTGAGAATCTATTATGGACAGAGCAATATCACAGGTAAAAAGTAGGGTTTGAGAAACTAGACACAGACACTCAAATTGCAAAAAAGAGGAAAGAATGAATTTTTTTCCTTTTTTAAATTGAGATGGGGTCTTGCTCTTGCTCAGGCTGGTCTTGAACTCCTGACTTCAAGAGATCCTCCTGCCTTGGCCTCCTAGAGTGCTAGGATTACAGGCGTGAGCCACCTCACCCAGCCTGAATTTTCAATACTATAGACTAATATAGCTTGATTTCAGATCACTTAAAATATTAAAGGGTTTTTGAAAACATAATAAAAGAATAAGATGATAGTTTGGGACTAGCAAAGATTCATGGATTATAGCTCATGTCTGAACCAAATTATTATCATTGTTTGGCCAGGATTACTAAATTAATAGATATAGTGGAAATTATATACGGGAATACATATGAACTGCTCAGCTTAGTTCTTGACACTAAGCTCAATGAATGGTAGGTACTATCATGATGTTGATTTTAGCCAAACATTTGACTACGTCTCCAATGAGGTAACAGCGATAACAATAAAAACAACAGGTGGGTGTGTTGGCATGTGCCTGTAGTCCCAGCTACCCGGGAGGCTGAGGCAAAAGGATCACTTGAGCCCAGGAGTTTGAAGCTGCAGTGAGCTATGATGACACCACTGCACTCCAACCTGGGCAACAGAACCAGACTCTGTCTCCAAAAAAAAAGAAAAGAAAGAAAGAAAACTGACTACCATTTACTGTGTATTTATTATGTGCCAAACACATCTTAAGTGTCTTTCATACAATATCACATTGAAACCCCCACAAGGTAGATATATTGGGTTATACTGGGTTGAATAATGTTCCCCAAGTCCGTGTCAGTCAGGAACCTCAGACCCTTATTTGGAAATAGGGTCTTTGCAGATGTAATCAAGTTAAGATGGTCAGACAGGATTAAGGTGGGCCCTAAATCCAATGCCTGGCGGGGCACAGAAGAGACACAAGGAAGCAGGAAGCATTGGAGGGCACAGAAGAGACACAAGGAAGCAGGTCGGTGAAGACAGAGGCAGAGATTGGAGCCACAAACCAAGGAACTCCAAGAATTGCTGGCAGCCGGCAGAAGCCAGAAGAGGCAAGGAGGGATTCTTCCCCGGAGCCTTCAGAAGGAATGTGCCCTTTTTAGCCTCCAGACCTGGGAGGGAATACATTTTTGTTGTTTTAAGCCATCAGTTTGTGGTATTTTTTATGGTAGCCCTACAAAGCCAATACAATAGGTGTTATTATATTAGTTTACAGAGAGGACAAAGCCAGGAAGTTGTAGAACCCAAATTTCAGCCCCATCTGACTCCACACTTTTGGCATGAAAACTGGCCCACACAGTTGTAGCTAGTTTTGGCATCCAAGAACACCAAGCCCTAGATTGATGTTGGTTGGGTACAGTGGCTCATGCTTATAATTCCAGCACTCTGGGAGGCTGAGGCAGTGAGGCCAGTAGTTTGAGACCAGCCTGAGCAAGAGTGAGACCTCGTCTCTACAAAAAAATAGAAAAAATTAGCTGGGCATGATGGCTCGCACCTGTAGTCCCAGCTACTCGGGAGGCTGAGGCAGGAGGATTGCTGAGCCCAGGAGTTTGATGTTGCAGTGAGCTATGATGATGCCACTGAACTCTAGCCTGGGTGATAGAGCAAGACCCTGTCTCAAAAAAAAAAAAAAATTAAGAGGGTTTTAAAGAAACAAAGTCAGAGTGAGAATCAACCACAAGAAGTCCTATGTCAGTGGGTCTGGTATCCAGGCCCCAGGAAGCTGCTGCATGTGGCACAGTCAGGGGACATTGATAAACTGAAGTATGACAATGCCACACAAAAATCACATTACATGGGAAAGCAAGGATATTTACTCTGACTGGGCTGAGGTGTATGGGCAGCGTCTGCGTACTGCCCTAAACTCTCTAAAGACTTGTCAAATGTGGAAGAGGAAGTAGATTGAGTCTGTGTCCCTCAGGGGAGAGGATGGGGATGGGCAACTGGAAGCGTAACAGCCTCACTGAGCGTGAGCAGGACGTCCTCTTGTTCTTTCTCCCACTGCCCTGCCCAGTCTGCTCCCTGGACTTGCTCCGTTCCATCCCTTGATGAAATCTCTCAGCAGGCCCCATAGCGTTCTGATCCCTCTCAATCAACTAAGCAGTTCCACTTCAGCAATTAGAATATCCCTCCAATGGAACAGCAACACCTCAAACCCATTTAACTTAAGGCTTCCCTCTGCCCCTCAGCGAGCTGGCGGAGGGGAGGTTTGGGGAAGAGGCGTGCTTGGCTCAGTCTCTCTCCTTCCCCATGTTGTCAGCCACCACTTGTGATCCTTTCAGAGTCACACACAAGGAAGAGGAGGCTGGGGGAAAGGGTGATGTCATCCATGGTCCATATGGCTGTAATCTGGTGGCCCTGCCCGCTTGGGGTCAGAGGGACAACGATCTTGTGTTTTGCAAGCACGTGGGGGCTTCCTCCAGGAGTCGGGCGGACTCCCTTGCAAAGGCGATGTGTAGCGTGCACCTCTCCCCTGGCATCCACTCGTCTGCTGGGCTCCCCTTGCCTCTGCAAAAGCTCCTCTTTCATGGAATCCCTTTTGAGAAGACCTAGACCAGCTCCCTTCCACCTGCGGAACATCCGATCCTGGGAAACTGCTGCGCCATGAGGGAAATCGTGGCTCCCTTCCGAGGCAGCCTCTTCCCAAGATGCCCAGGTATGGGCAGCTGCAGGCGTGAGATCCTCAAACTCCTCAGGACTCCCTGGAAGCTCTCAGAATCTCTTCTAACTTGGTTTGAGGGGAAATGCCACAGCACTCCAATAACCCCTTCAAAGAAGGCTTATAAGGCTGGCACAGAGCCCCAGGTGATGGGTGATGCTGAGGAGCAGGTTCCACAGTCTCTGTAATGCATGCATGTGGGTGGGAAGCACCCAGCTCCAGCACGTGAGGTACCTGGCACCCAACTGCTGTTCTTAGCATTCAAGGCCTGCTATGGGGATGTCTGTCCCCTCCAAACCTCATGTTGAAATATGATCTCCAGTATTGGAGTGGGGGCCTGGTGGGAGGTGTTTCAGTCCTGGGGGTGGATCCCTCATGAATGGCTTGGTGCCCTCCTGGCAGTCACAAGTGAGTTCTTGCTGTTAGTTCCCATGATAACTGCTTGTTGAAGGGAGCCTAGCACCTCCCTTCCTTCCTCTCTCACCCTGTGATCTCTACACACACCGGCTCCCTTCACCTTCTGACAGGCGAGGCCCTCCCCAGAAGCAGATGCTGGCACTGTGTTCCTTGTACAGTCTGCAGAACCATGAGCCATATAAACTTCTTAGACACTCCACACCACAGCTCCAGTACCCTCTTATAGCAGAACGAGCGGACTAAGACAGGGCCTTTGCAGAATTCTGAGACAGGGTAGCAGAAGTTACAGGGAGGTGCTTTTCCAGCCAGTAAACAGTTATCTTTCTAAGGAAATATCCTAAAGCTGTAGTCTACCAATCTCTAAAATGGGTGCTCAAGCAGAGGCTGTAGAAGGAATTTCTGTGCTGAATGGCAAGTGGACAGGTAACACCTACCATCTGCGTTCTCACTCTGGAATTCTATCCTTTATATAACTATGTCCATCTCTACACTTAAGAAATGTAAACATTTTATGTGCATCCATGATACCTTCCTGGAAGCCACCCCCCCAAAAAAAAAGAAATTTTTATTTAAAATTTAAAATAATTTTTTAAAAAAGAAATGTAAACATTTTAGAATAAAATAATGCTGCAGGGCCATGGAAATGAGTGGCTGATAGTGTAGTATAAACAGCATTCAGAAGCACTGAGGAGAATAAAAGGAAGGAAAGCTCTAGAGAAGGTAAAGAGTTTAGTTGAGGGGTATCTCTGCTATGGTGTCACTTATCCCATACTTTTAAAGAATATCATTTCTGATGCTCTGCTAGGCTGCGAGACATTCAAGGGTGTGTCTTACCTATAACTTTATCCCAAGGCTTGGCAAAGTACCTGGCATGGCCAAGGTGTCAATGAATATCTGTTGAGTGAATGAATTGAATGAAGGAATGATGATCTAAGAAAGGACTGAAGTAAGTATGCAAATATTTGGATTTGATTTAGGCCAAATGTCCCTTAGGACAGGGACTAGGTAGGTGAAAGTGTGGTGGGAGGGTTACCTGGAGGTCATGAAACACAGTGCCGAACTAAGAATAAAGGGACTGTGTAAGAAAAAAAAAAGAGAGCCATGTGGTAGAATTAGGTAAAATCAGTTGGTTGACCACCAGGGTTAGATCCAACAGATGTTAGGAAGACATTCGAGTCTCCCAAGCAGTGACAAATGCTGTGAGACTGGAATTTTAGAAGGATTAATCTTTAGAGATAAAAAGACAATTGGAGCTCCCAGCTAGAGATGGACCAAGGGAAATGGTTTAAGCCAGAGTAAGGAAATTAGATTAGGTATAAAGAAAGTCATTATGTGGGAAGGTTATGAAATCTTTCCTAGAGTCCTTAGAAATCTATGATTGCAGTTTCTGCTATGAGGCAAGGGAATTGTTTAGATAATTTTTCAAGGGCATTTCTATGTCATGGTAATAGGTTTCTTTGATAACTAGAACTAAATATGGAGTAGTAGTACAAAACTCCAAATGTGCTCAAATGCACAGAATAGGCTGGGGTTGTTCCAAACCATTTAATATTGCTAACAGTAAAATCAATTGAAAAAAGACACAAAGGAGAAAAGAAAGAAAGAGAAGGAAAAGCAGAGGGAGGAGAAGAAAACATTAGAATAAAGACTGATAGAAATAGAAACGCTTCGTCTATACCATAGTCCTTGATCTAGGCACATCCATGGAAGTATGTGTTAAATGGGATTGTTGCCCACTGGGTGTATAGAGGCAGAAAAACAGCTTGGGAGCCACTAGGTAAAAGTATTTCACTGATCCAGTCTTAACCAATCCTGCTTGGAGAAAAGCAAGTCCAGAATCACACACCTATCTCCCTCAAGCCCAGTGACCAATTCCAAAATACTCATAAGTGGAGGAGAGAGTCCACCTCCCCAGTTAACGCCCACTCACATGAAAATCCGATTTCAGCCTCGGGGATTCCTCTCCAGGTGTGGCTATGTGAAGTGATATGAGGAGGCTGTGACAGGTGGACTAAAGAAATACAACCTTATTTCCTCCTTATTCCTACTTGGTAGCAAGGGGAAAAGAAAACTTCTAATTTGTCTGTCCAAAAAACCTCTCTTTCAAATATTTTTTAAACCAAGTTGGGTTTTAAGCTTAGGCAATTCTGAGTTCCCCCTTGTCCTAGAGGAACCCAAGTTCTAGAGGAGTGTGCATGTCATTCGGATCTGTAGGAAGGAAAGCTGGGCTCTTGTTCTGGCGTCCTCTAGAGTCTGCCTTGCCCTGCCTAGTCTCTGGGGATGCTGGGTTGTTATTCACTGGCGTGTGGCAGGTCCCACCTGGTCCTCTCGAGCACCACGCTGACAGCAGTGTAGAAGTCCCTGTGCGCAGCCCAAAGCCCTCACACTTCTCAACCTCCTCATCCCCATTCCAGGCTTCTTCCAAGTCACAGGACCTCTGGGCACTTCCACACTGGTTTTCCCAGTCACAGGCACAGACTGCAGAACAGGAGATCTGCAGGCACCACCTCAAACCCTCCAGCCTTGACCATCTCCAAGCTGCCACCTGGATGGCACCTGGGCTGCTCTGGCTCCCGGTTCTGTGCTGAAAGAAGGGCTTCTGGTGCAATCCTTGAGAGGCAGTGAGCAAGACGCCCTTCCCCGGGCGTTCTGGACATCTCCACTGCCCCTCAGCCCCTCGCCCACCAGGCTCTTCCCAAAAGAACATACACGAGTGTGTTTAGGGATGGGTGTAGACAATGACAGTATGCTTTACTGTCCTTCAATTTTTTTTTTCACCCAGGATCCTCTTCCCAAACACCAAGGGAGCTTTCCTTGGGTTGCATTTAATCTGCCATTTCCTGGGGCAGAAATAATCTGTTTTATGTCCCAGTCTCAGTTGCCAAGGGCTGCAGGAAAAACCCCAAATATGCAATATATGAAAATTGTTTTCTTTGTCTACTCCATTCAACTGAAACTTTGAGGGAAGAGACTTTTACCTGTTTGAGGATGTTTTTAACTGTAAATATTGACTATGTAGGAAAACAGCTCTTAGGAGATCTTACTGAGTCAGTAAGGAAGCAACAGTTTCAGAGACAAACACTGGTAGACATTTAATGCAAAACAGGATCAGATGATGGAACAGAATAGAAAGACCACAATAGCCACACACACATACACATAAAAACTAATTTTTGACAAAGTTACAAAGGCAATTCAGTGAAGAAAGGAGAGTCTTTTCAAAAATGGCACAGAAACAATTGAATAATCATATGGAGGTAGGGAGGATGAGAATATCTTCAATCCATCCCTGTGGGCGGCAGAATAATGCCCTCCCCAATATGTCCACACTCTCATCCCCCCAAATCCATGAATATGTTAAGAGAGTAAAAAGATAAGCCATAGACTATGAAAAAATGTTTTCAAATCATATACCTAATAAAAGATTTTTCTCTGGAATATATAAAGAACTCTCAAAACTCGATAACACCCCAGCTAAGTTCTCAGGCAAATATAAAGGCCTCAGGAAAACATTTTAAACATATAAGGACCCAAGAAATAAAGTTCCTTAAAAATTTAAAACTGACCTTAAGTCCAGCCAATAAAGATATAAATCAAAACAAATAAACACCCCTCAGTAGCAGGACAATAAACGCAAACAAAAAGTGGGCAAAAGATTTGAATAGACACTTCACCAAAGAAGATCTATGGGTGGCAAATAAATACAGAAAAAGATGCTCAAAATCATTCATCATGGAAAAATGAAAATTATAACCACAAGGAGATACCACTACACAAATGTTAGCAAAGATATAGAGCAATCAAACTCTCATACACTGCTGTGGGGAATGTAAAATGGTATAACCACTTTGGAAAACAGTTTGGTAGTTTCCTAAAATGTTATACCATATACCCTATACCTACCCTATGATCCAGCCATTGTACTCCTAGATATTTACCCAAAAGAATTGAAAACATACATCCATGCAAAGATTTGTAAATAAATGAATGTCCATAGAAGCTTTATTTGTAACAGCCCCAAACTAGAAGCAACTCAAACAAGTGAATGGATAAACCATGAGTATCTAAGCAACAAAATAACTACCTGCATCTAAATAGAATGCATTGTTGATAACACAACAAGAGATGAACCTCAAAATAATTAGTCTATGTGAAAGAAGCCAGACCAAAAAAAAGTGCACACTGTATGATTCAACATATATCAAATTCAAGAAAATGCACATTAATGCACTACAGTGACAGAAAGAAGATAGTGTCTGGGGAACGGCAGCTGGGGAGAAGAAGGAAGGAGGGATTATTAAGGAGCAAGAGGAACTTTTTGGGGGTGATGAAGGTTTACTATTTTGATTGTTATGATGGTTTATGCTGTACACATATGTCCGAATGTATCAAATTATCCAGTTTAAATATGTGCGGTTTATTGTATGCCATTTATACCTCGATAAAGCTGTTTAAAAATACAATAAGAGGAAATTGTTTAAACATAAAAAGCAGGATGTTTAAAATATATTAAATATATAAAAGAGCGGCGCTAACAAATTGTACTGGCCAAGAAGCACCAGACAAGGGCAAGGTGGGTTTCTCCGGAGGCCTCGGAAGAGATGCCAGAGGCCGGGAGCAGGGCCGCAGGCGGTGCGGGACGGAGTCGCGGCTGACACGAAGCCAGAGGCGGCGCGGTCCTTCGCCCCCACTTTCCCAGGCCTGTCCCGGGAGCTATCGAGGCGCCAAGTGGATCCCCAACAGAAAGCAAGGATAGCCTGCTTTCTACTCTGCTTCCGAAGATGAGCCAGCGGTTTGTTTTGCGTTTGAGGGGTGAAGTTGGGGTCTTTTTTCTGTTTTTGTGTGTTTTTTTGGTCTTGTGTTTGTATTTGAGTTGGGAGATGTAACCCGCACGTAAGCTGTGACGTCCAATCAAGAATAAATATGACCCCTTGCACTCAGTGATCAGAAACCACCGCGCCACAATCCACGGGGGAAATGACACCAGGGAAAACTCAGAGCCTCAGACACCAGTGTACGCGAGAGTCCGCCCCGCGCGCCCCCGCCCCGCGCGCCGTCTCCTTCCGGGAAGACGCCCCGCGCCCGGGAGGCGGGGTCGGCGCTGGGCCCTGCCCACGGCGCGCGCCCTCCCCGCTCCGCAGCGCGCAGCCTCGGCGGGGGCGCTTTACGGCCGGAGGGTAGGGCGGGTCCTAGGCCGGAGGTAGGAGGCCCAGCTGAGGGGCGGGAGAGAGACTTTTTGCGGCAGGACGTAAGTGACAGCGAAGACGGTGCGACAGCAGCTGGAGGGCCGAGGAGGCGGGTTCGTGTTTCCCGGGCCGAACCGGGCTGTGCGGGGCGCGGGGCCTGGCAAAGGCGGTGGCGGAAGCCCGCCGTGACAGCATGGGTGAAGGGGAGCGCGGCGGGGGAGGCCGTGGGCTGCTTTGGGCGGGAGAGGTTCGCGGGGCTGGCGGGCCGGAGTGCCGGGTCCAGGCCGGGATCTGACCCGTGGTTGGTGTTCCCCCGAACCCGCAGCGCGGCCCGTCCTGTCCTCGCCATGAGGCCGCAGCAGGCGCCGGTGTCCGGGAAGGTGTTCATTCAGCGAGACTACAGCAGTGGCACCCGCTGCCAGTTCCAGACCAAGTTCCCCGCGGAGCTGGAGAACCGGGTACGCCGCTTGGCTCCCCCGCCTGCCCGGGAGCGAGGGGGAGACTCCCCGGGGCTGGACGGGGTATGGGCCGACACCGGCCTGAGTGGCCAGCGGTTCCGGCGAGGGCCAGGCACATTCGGGGCCTTGGAGGGGTGTGGGAGGAGGGTCGCTGAGCAAGACTTGGTGTTTGGAGGAGGCCCAGCCTGGGGTGTGATGACTCTACATGCCTTTATGTTGCGCGGTGCCGGGCATCTATAGCCAGCAGTCTTCTTCCCCTGCTGCCTCCGAATCCCCACCCCGGCTTATTGACAACAGTGACGAGGAGCTCATTCCTGAGCCCCCGGGCCACCTCACTCAGCGGGTTGTAAGCAATATTCTCCTCCGTGTCCATGCAAGAGAAATAATCATCATTCTCATGACCGACGTTTGTGGTCAGCGCCGGTCGTACTGTTTGGCCGAAAGGGTTTATTAAGTGCCGTGCCAGGCAGTACAGACAGGCCTTCTTGGACCCTAAAAAGTGTAGAGCATTAGATGGACCTGGACAGGAAAATATCCTAGAACAAGGCCCTAATCTTGTCACTCTCACTGGGAGTCGCCTCTTTTGTCTTGCATGGTAGAACTGTTATCAGGATATAGGTCCTTTGGGCACCCTTGCATGCAGAAATGGAAGAGTAGGATTTGTTTCCCCTTCCGACTTATCAAAAAAAAAATCATTGTATCTTATTGTAAAGGTACAATGGAATGTATTTGTGTGGTTTTTTGGTGCCCATATGTGTATACCAGAGATTCTTTTGGTCTTGAGCCATATTACTTAGATTCTGTTTCCTGTTCAGAGGTCAATTTCTGGTTAGCTGGAGCAGGTTTTGTGGCTCTTTACTCTTTCACAGGGAGGGTGAGTGCCTGAGAGGTGATTAGGCATTGCGTGGGTGTGGGGCTAAGAAATGTTGGTCATGGAATAAGTAGGTGTAGATGAGTCTGTGCTAGAGAAATGTGTAGCAGTCATTTAGTCAGTTTGTATCAAAGTGGGTTGCTCTACCTGATTGCAAAGGTTGGGAAATCAACAATGATCAACCAAGCTTCCTTCAGCTTGGTTTATAACTGTGGAGAGGTTAGTGGCCCAGATATATTTCTGCAAATTAAAGATCAGACATACCTTAAAATGCTGGTGTGTAAATTAGCTTCTTGTTGAAATGCTGCAGTGTGTTGTCAACAATGCTACGAGTAAACTCTGTGTGACAATAGATGGACATTTACACTGTAGTTTGAAGAGGTAGAAATTCAGGAAGTTGCTAATTGGCTAAAGCTACCAAATGTTGTTTTTAAAATAATTTAATATCATAGTTAACATGTTTTACATGATAAGACTTATGAGAAATCTATCAAATGTTTTATTTTTAAGCCTCTTATGGGAACAATTTATGTACTTTAAAATCAGAATGTAAACTGTTCTTTTTCACCTCACTTACTTGGATGTTACAAGATTCCTTTGTTTATAGGTTTTTAAAGTCAAACTTCCTCTTCATATATTTGAGCTAAATATATGTGTGTAGAATCAGACAGTAGCCTTTCACTGTGTGTGGTAGAGCCTTTAATTTTATAGTCTAAATACAGAAGCATGATGTAGTCAACAATACTCCACTGATTTTTACAGGAAATTGATGTTTCTAAATTCTGGAGTCCTTTTACTTCTTTGATTTCATTTAGCCCGGAACTGCTCGTGGTACTGAGTACTACATGGAATGTTACATGGTGCTATTCAGTTGTGCCTTTGAATTTTTTTTTTTTTCTCTTTAAATGTTTGGGTTAAAACACTAGCTTATACCATAAACCACTTGGGAAAGCTTTGATTTTTTTTTTCTGTATTGAGATTGAGATTAAATTTAAATTACAGGTTTAAATTTTCCTTGCTTTGTTTGATGGAAAATTAACAGGTTTCTTCTCTACTACTTACCCTAGAAATTTTCTGATTGCTCTGCCACTGGGGCTGATTTTCCTTTTGTGAGAACATCACACTTGGCAGCTTAATAGAAGAAGAAACTAATATACAAATGTTATGTATTACTTTAAAGCATTTTTAAAAATACACATTTGTGCCCTTTAATTTGGGAGGGAGGACACGTTCTGTTCACAAGTTTACTTTCTCCACTGCCTTTTAGAATGTAATGCTTTGATGCTTAAGTGCTTTGTTGTCAGAACACTCTTTAAAGGAAGCTTTATTCTCATGTTAGCCAAAATAAAAGTATCTTAGTCACCCTTGGTCTGGGTAGAAAAAAAAATGAGTGAACTATAATTGAGGCATTTGTTCCCCTACATACCTTTAAAACTATATTTCTCCAATCTGGTCAGTAGCAGTTACCTTTGACTTGCCACCCTTGGTCAGTGATCACGTTAAGCTTCAACACCATGCTTTCTACCATGTAGTTCAACAAGAAACAGAAATTCTGGGAAAATGAGCCTGATTACTCTTTCCATTCTTACTTTGAACATTTATGGGTTCAAATTTGTATTTGGTTCCAACTTCACATATCTCTGAATTTTGACGTAGCTTTTATATCAGTGCCCAGGTACAGGTACCTAAGGGAGAACACTGGTGGCAGCTGTTGTTTATAGTTCTTAAAGGCAGTGAGATAAAAATGCCTAATTTGTTCTATTGAGCCCTTGCAAGTGAAGTTTGTCATTTCTATCTCATGCTTTTTACCTTTTGTTTCCCTTTTCTTTTTAAAAAAGAAATAACCTTTAATAACCTCCCAAAAACTTCTTGACATTTACTTTTTTTAACCTTTTATCCCTTCTTTATTATTAATAACCTTTTTTAAAAATAAATCCTTGACCTTGGAATTTTTTTTAACTATTTGCCTCCATTCTGTAAGGCATTGCAATCCCGGAATAACTCTTAAGAGTTAGTGCCCTGGTGTGAACAGTAATTCTAATCGGAAAGAAATAAGGTGTTTATGGGTTGGATCCCATGGTTTTGAATCATACTGTATATAAAGAAATGTAAATAATTCAAAGGACTTATCAGATCATAACATAGGCAAATCAATTATTTAGACTTTTGTAGATTTATCAGTGGACAAACTGAAGGCATTAACATAAGCATAATTAGGTGACTATAACAGTTTACCATTAATATTCACTCACTGGAGCTCTTCCCCTAAATCTGTTTTCCCGAAATGAGAATTGTTACGTAGGGCACCCAGATGGCCGGTCCTGACACCACATCTTTAAGGACCAGGTCAGTGAGGGAATGCTGCCCTGCTCCTAGCACCACCTCCACCCACCTGCCCCTTGTCCCAGACTCTAATATTCTGGGAAATTTGAAGTAAATCCTTTTTTTTTTTTTTTTAATTTCAGCATATTATGAAGGTACAAATGTTTAGGTTATGTATATTGCCCTTGTCTCCCCAACCCCCGAGTCAGAGCTTCAAGTGTGTCCTTCCCCCTCTCATCTGCACAACGCCCGATGAATGTTATTCCTATATGTGCACTTAGGTGTTGATCAGTTAAAACCAATTTGATGGTGAGTACATGCGGTGCTTATTTTTCCATTTTTGGGATACTTCACTTAGTAGAATGGAAGGAAATGAATAGAAATTTTTCAAAAGAAGATAGAATAATGGCAAACAAACATATGAAAAAATGCTCAACATCGCTAATCATCAAGGAAATGCAAATCAAAACCACAATGAAATATCACTTATCTCCAGTGAAAATGGCCTTTATCAAAAAGTCCCGAAACAACAAATGTTGATGTGGATGTAGAGAGATAGGAACACTCCTACACTGCTGGTGGGACTGCAAACTAGTTCAACCTCTGTGGAAAGCAATATGGAGATACCTCAAAGAGATACAAGTAGATCTACCATTTGATCCAGCAATCCCATTACTGGGCATCTACCCAACAGAACAAAAGACACTCTATAAAAAAGACATCTGCACTTGAATGTTTGTAGCAGCACAATTCACAATTGCAAAGATGTGGAAACAACCCAAGTGCCCACCAATACATGAGTGGATTAATAAAATGTGGTATATGTATACCATGGAGTACTATTCAGCTATAAGAAACAATGGTGATATAGCACCTCTTGTATTTTCATGGAAGTAATTCCTTTTGAAGAACAAGGTAGAGCTGCCACCACTTTAAAGGTTACATTAAATTTTTCATATCACCGGCTTATTGACTCCTCACAACTTTTCCACAAGAAGAACAAAACAATGACTACAACTTCTTCTACCCTGAGGGATTTGATTTTCTTTTTCTTTTTTACTTCAGCATATTATGGGGGTACAAATGTTTAGGTAACGTATATTGCCATTGCCCCACCCGAGTCAGAACTTCAAGCATGTCCATCCCCCAGACATTGCACACCACACCCATTAGGTGTGCAAGGTGTATATATACCCACCCTCTCCTCCTACTTCCCATCTGCCCTACACCCGATGAATGTTATTACTATATGTGCACTTAAGTGTTGATCAGTTAAAACCAATTTGATGGTGAGTACATATGGTGTTTGTTTTTCCATTCTTGTGATACTTCATTTAGTAGAATGGGTTCCAACTCTATCCAGCGTAATACGAAAGGTGCTATATCACCATTGTTTTTTGTGGCTGAGTAGAATTCCATATATATATATATATATACAACACATTTTATTAATCCACTCATGTATTGATGGGCACTTAGGTTGTTTCCACATCTTTGCAATTGTGAATTGTGCTGCTATAAACATTCGAGTAGTGCAGATGTCTTTTTTATAGAATGTCTTTTGTTCTTTGGGGTAGATGCCCAGTAATGGGATTGCTGGATCAAATGGTAGATCTACTTGTAGCTCTTTGAGGTATCTCCATACTACTTTCCACAGAGGTTATACTAGTTAACCTGAGGGATTTTAATAGCTTAAGGGTGATCATAAATTGTTTTACACTTTAAAAAATTATGTTCTTGGGAATGTTTTGTCTCATACTGTATATTGGGGTTCTTTGATTTTTTTTTTCTATTTCTAATATATATTAAGAAAAATTTCATAAAAGAGAGAACTTATCAGTAAGTAGTTTTCAGATTTTGGAATATTTGCATATATGTGATGAGCTATCTTGGGAATGAGACCAAAATCTAAACACAAAATTCATTGTTTCATATATGCCTTATACACATAACCTGAAGGTAATTTTATATGATATTTTTAATAATTTTGTGCATGGGCTCTACACACAGTGACTCTCACCTGTCATCCCAGCACTTTGGGAGGCTGATGGGGGAGGATTTCTTGAGCCCAGGAGTTTGAGACCAGCCGGGGCAACGTATCGAGACCCTGTGTCTGCAAAAAAATCTTAAAAATTAGCTGGGCATTGTGGCTCATGCCTATAGTCCCAGCTACTCAGGAGGGTAAGGCAGAAGGATTGCCTGAGTCCAGAACTCTAGCTTGGGTGACAGAGCAACACTCTCTTAAAAAATAAATATTAATAATTTTGTACATGAAACAAAGATTTTTTTTGTACATTGAACCATTTTATCCCCTTTGTAGGCATGCTTGCGTGGGGAAATCTGGGTGTGCGTGGGAAAGATATATGGCAGCTTAGGTGTTGGGATGGTCTTTTTCCACTTGGGTACACTGAATGAACTGTTTGTTGTGCACCTGTGTTTTGACTGTGACCCGTCACAGGAGGTCAGGTGCTGAATTTTCCACTTGTGTTGTCATGTCAGCACTCAAAACATTTCGGATTTTTGGAGCATTTTTTATTTTGGATATTCAAATTAGGGATGCTCAACCTGTAGTATTAGTGTAAACGTAAGATAAGGGTGTCACTGAATAGAAAGAGGCTAATAGGAATGACATGGTGCGAAGAACTGTGTTTGAGATCTTACACCTTGTTCAGTGTGAGCTATTAGTAACAAAATAGTTGCTTGAAAAGAGATAGATTGAGTAAACAGAATACAGAACTTGCACATTTTTACTCCTTTTGCTTAAAATGTCTTTCCTTTATGCCTAGTAAATTCCAGTGTTTAGGTACTTGATTTAATATTACCTGCTCTCCCCAGATAAAGGGAGCTTCTCCTTCCTTTTGGGCCTTCACTGTACTTTACACATGCCTCTGTTAGAGTGCTGACAGCTCGTTGCATTTTTGCGGTTATGGATCTGTTCTGCTTGCATAACTGTAAACTCTGAAGGTTTCGAGACAGTGCCTTATTCATCTTTCTCTAAGGCCTGTCATGGTATCTAATAGTAGGTGCTCAGTAAATGTGAATATAAGTAAATGAAAAGAGGAAAAGAATGTATAATTAAGTTTACTTGAAATTCAGTAGAAAGAATAATGTACCATATTGAGCCTTAAAGATATCCAATGCCCGTAAAGGGGATAAAATTAAACCCTAAGCAGTTTCAGTAGATCCAGATTTAATCACCTAAAATACTGTTTGACAGCTATTAGATAAGAATTTTGGGAAAACAGCAAGATAAGTTAGTGATAGCAAGCATTAATAAGTTGCTGATCTTTTTCCCCAAAATTTATTTTTAAATTCTTCCTTCCCTACAGATTGATAGGCAGCAGTTTGAAGAAACAGTTCGAACTCTAAATAACCTTTATGCAGAAGCTGAGAAGCTTGGGGGCCAGTCCTATCTTGAAGGCTGTTTGGCTTGTTTAACAGCATATACCATTTTCTTATGCATGGAAACTCATTATGAGAAGGTAAGACTACATATCTTTTCACAAAATCTCTTAAAATCATAAAGAGATGATTACCTGGTGACAATTGCCATAAAATTTTTAGGGGCAATTATATTAGTAATAATTCAGATTTTGTTGCTTCTATGTCCAGAGCACATAGGAAAGTCCTGAGTCTTTCAGAAACAGGTCAAAGTTGGTATGTTCATTTGCAATTGACATATTGATGTTCAGATTGGCCTAAACTTAAGAAGAGTGTAGAAAATCTATATGTTCTCATTCTACCCAGCTTTCTGAGAATCTTTTGGTTTTATTTCCCAATTTTCTATCTTCAGTCTTATCTTCCCACCTAAGTTCCTGTCTTCTCTTCTCCCAAAGACTGAAATATCTTCAATTTTCCTATTCATTAATTTTTCTGATTTCCTGATTTCCTCTGCCACTATCCTAGGTTGTGCCCTTATCATCTCTCTCCTAGACTGTTAGAGTTGTCTGACTAATCTCATTTCTTCCCTTCTTTTCCTTTTCCAAACTATCTGCTGCTGTCTTAATAAAACACAGCCTTACTTCTCCTGCCACTCCTGCTAAGTCAGAGACCTTCTTGGCCTTTCTCTTATGTCCTTACAACATTTTATTTGCATCTGTTCTCTGACACTTCTCACTCTCTAATTTGGGATGAGGCATTTCACGTTCTTGTCTTATTTGTCCTTCAAGTGTGTATTTTTCTTGTGAACAATGCCTTAACCATTTTTGTATCCCTCTTAATGCCTAACACCATCCCTTTTATCGTCTATTAGGCACTCGTTGACTGTGTATTAAATGAATGTGTGTTAAATTTCAGTCTTTGGGAACTGAGTAACTTTTCACTCTTCATCCCCCACACCTGAAGATGGTATTGAAAAGGCAGGCGTGCTATTAAACAAAATGTGGAGGTGGGAGGTTTGACTTCTGGCATCTTAAGTTGAGAAGCCAGCAACTCTTGGGTCTAGCAGGCAGCTGGAAAGAAAAGGTACTTAGGTGCTTAAGTTAATCATAGTAAACCCCTAAATATATCACTAAATCTCACAATTTGTAGAAAATGAAATGCTGTGAGAATGTATTATACCCCGCCTGATAGAAATGTCTTGCACTCCATGCAGTAGAGAGTGGATATAGTTGCCCCTAAGATATTTTGATATGTTGGCTGAAAATGCTGCTGTATTCTGCATTAGCATTCTGACATGTATTATCATTCTACTGTAAAAGGGTATATTTAAGTATAGTAGCTTATATCCTTCTCCGTATCACATAGAGAAGCAGCTTTCATTCCTGTGTGAAAGTATCAGCCTTCAGTCTGTGTTCAGTCTTAGTATCTTCTCTCTAGTGTACTTGGTGAGGGAAGGGTCAGGGGTTCATTTGATAAATATTTAGTGAAAGCCTACCATATGCTAAGCAGTGTGCTGGGACATAGCAAGGCAAACGTGGTTGCTGACCTTGTGGAGTTTATAATTTAGTGGTACCAACTGATAAGAACAAGGGAACAAAGCCAACAGAGTTATAGATTGTGGTTAAGTGCCTGGAAGGAAACAAACTGGCCTATGATAGAAAATAGGCAGGACCTAATTTAGACCGTGTGGTAAGAAGAGGCCTCTGGTGTCGTGACGTTTAAGCTGCTACTTGAAGGATGAAAATCCCGGGGTGTTGAGGCTGAGAGATGAACATACACAAAGGCCCAGAGAGCCCACAGGTCTTGGAAACTGAGAGAAGGCCGTTCAGCAGGAGAGAGGAGAGGCCCTGAACAGCTAGAGGTGGATTTGGAGAATTAAGCAGGAGCCATATCATATGGAGTATGTACTCCATGGAAATAAGTTTAAATTTAATTTTTAGTGCAGTGGAAAGATACTCAAGGTTTTAAGCGGAGAGTGATATGATCAGATTTTCGTTTTAAAGAGATCTCTTTGCTCTGTGGAAAAAGGCATAGCAAGTTAGGAAGCTCCACCAGATTCCATATGAAAGATGGTATAGGTTGGACCAGGAACGGAGCCATGGAGACGGAGGGAGGGATATGTTGATATTAGGAGCTGAACGTAGGAGGGGAGGGTAAGGCTGAATTTGTGTGGATAGAAACGTGGTCATCCAGGATGGTCATTTAAAGATGTGTATAATATTAATAATCTAAGGTAGAAATACATCCAGAGTGTTTTTTTAGTGCTTAGTGGAGTATTAGAGTCTTGAGTTATCATTTCACTATACCTTTTAAATTTGTTGATATAAGTTTAATTAACTTTTATTTGCCTATGTATATTTGCCGAAATAGATACAACTACTGATGTCAGTTGTAAAAAGAAATTGGTAATTGGGTGCCAGCCACATCATATACTAATTATGGGCTCTTGGACAAATTAATCTCTCTGAGTTCTCTCAACTGTGAAATGGATCTTAGAATTAATGAATTGCCTCACATGTGGTAAATGCTTAATAAACAATATTTTCTTGAGATAGGTTTTAAGTGATTTTAACTTGCATTTATAGATAATATATAAGGTACTACTTTATAGGCCTAATCAAAGTCTCTTTCATTTTTGTTTTTGTTTTTAATTTTTACGGGCAGACCCCCTGGACCAGAATACGTTCAGAGAGACTCCCTCTTTTTATAAAGCAAGTAAAAGCCAAATAAAATTAATCAAGAAACCAAGACACAGTACACTCTGGGAGGCCGAGGCAGGTGGATCATTTGAGCTCAGGAGTTCGAGACCAGCCTGAGCAAGAGCGAGACTCTGTCTCTACTAAAAATAGAAAGAAATTAATTGGCCAACTAAAAATATATAAAAACAATTAGCTGGGCATGGTGGCGAATGCCTGTAGTCCCAGCTACTCGGAAGGCTGAGGCAGGAGGATCGCTTGAGTCCAGGAGTTCGAGGTTGCTGTGAGCTAGGCTGATGCCACGGCACTCTAGCCAGGGCAACAAGAGTGAGACTCTGTCTCCAAAAAAAAAAGAAAGAAAGAAAGAAACCAAGACTTAAGGCATGGCCACATTTTTTAAATAGGTGATTTTTTTTTAAAGAAACTGGACATGGATAACTAGATCATGCAAAATTAATAACTGGAATGGTCATAATTAGGATATAATGTACCACACTTTTAAAAGAAAACTTTTTAAATGTGTATTTGTATTTTTGATAAAACAATAAAAATGTAAGGGTAACTGCCCTCTCCCTTCCCCAGTTTGTTCCCTAGGAATTTCTGTGCTATTATTTTCTACTTATGAAAGGACATGGTTGAGTCATTTAGTCTCTATTGTTTTAAACTCTAAAATCCCTAGTCTACAAACAGTAAGCCAAATGTAATAGTGCTTATATTTTGTCATGTGTGTTAAATTTTTTGAAATTGTAAATAGGCCTTTTAAAACTCACTAGAACAATCATGCATTTTTCCCTATAATGTGCTATTTATTGATTTAATTAAAATGAAGATAAAGACTTCAGTGTTATTTCTCTATTGTTGCTACCCATTATAATTAGGGAACAAATGGGTTTGTAGAAGGTTCTCCTCCCAGTAGTTCTCTGCCTTGTTCATCAACTAGAAAACATCCCTTCTGCCTATGTGCTATAATTTCTAAAACAAACACAGGAGAGAACTTGGATATGTTCTAAAATACTAAGGTCCTGGTGTTCTCACTTAGCCTTGATCAGGCTATTTTCCTTGAAGGTCCCCAGTTTACTATTCTCAGGGAGGACAGTAGTTTCTCCTGAGGTTTGATTGTGTTTCATTTTGTCAGTATTATACAAATTGAGGTTTTGCTGAAGGTTTGAGAATAAAAGATGAATTTGATAAATATTATGGCTTGTTTGGACATCAATTTACCAAAACTAAAATATGAATAAAATATCAACATAAGGTTTCGTAGGGTGAGAATGGTACATTGTCCTGTCTGGGATTGCAGTATGAGTTTACTCATATTAATGCTTTTCTGTTATTAAAGAGACTAAGAGTTTAAAAGCATCTTGTTGAGGACAGTGTTACCTTTACCAAAATAGTGTAAGGATTTGGAGCTTATACAAAAAGAAAACTGTTTTCTTTCTGAACTGATATCCAAGTGCACATGAATGTTATTAAAGTTTAAATAAAAACATTGCAAAACAAAGTTATGTTTGAATCAAATACAGGAATGCTGTTTCTTTACTAGTAACCTGTATATACCCAAGGAAAGGAGGAGGAAAGCTGTTCTGAAGGAATCCTGTCTTTGAAACCAGCCATGCAGGCACTTTACTGAGTGCCACCCCCCTAGTATTATGGACTGGGGCTGAGTGTCTAGTTTCCCATTCTGGCAGGTGAGCTGCGAAGGAAATTGGAGAGAAGATTGAGAGTCCTGAGTTGGGTACCTTTATGGGCTACTTCCTCCTATTCATTATTTTAGGATGATTGATAAACTCTGATATTATATAAAGATAGTGCCTAAGGATTTTTTGTTGTTGTTGTTCATAAAGACCAAGCACAGCTCAAATTCTTTGAGAGCTGAAAATAAGAGAATGATATACGCATTGCTTCGGGTAATTAGGTGAAAAAACAAATCTGTTCTTTAGAAATAGTATCCTTAATTTACTATGTGAAGAACCATGCAGATTGCTTTTTCAGTAATATCATGCTCTTTTTAAAAAAGCATAAAACATGAAATTTTATTAGCCCCAAAAATGTAACCTGAATAAACTATTTAAATTATTCTCCTTCAGTAAGAAAATTCTTTATACAAACCATACAGCATTTTAAACTCTAAATCAGTTTATATACGAAAGCATCTAAATTGTGACATCCTAATTTGTTAGTTTGGCCTGGTACATTATACACCCATACTAAATCATTGTTTAATTTCCAACTTTATTTTCATATAGTTCTTTTTTCCCTTTATGTTGTGATCACATTTGTGACTTTATCATTTGCTAATAGTGTAAATTTAAGGAAATATAAAGTAATTTAAAGAGCAGGATCAAAGCCTCTTTGAACATTAGAGCCAGAAAGGAGTTATGATGACTTTGAGCCTGAAGTAAAACATGTAACTCTTTGATTTTGGATATAGCTTTTAAGATTTATTTTCTTCTAGCTTATCTGTCTCAGAATTGCCCTTATTAAAGCTGGAGGTTTGGCAATTTCCAGAAGTTCCTTTGTATCCTATCTGGTTTTTGTCTACATTTGCTTTGACTTTTACAAGCTTAATACTAAACTTATGAATTGAGGTTCCTGTCTAGGAAACGAACAAGCCTCAGAATAGCACTTCATGCGGTAATGGGAATGATGTAAGACACTTGTAGTCATCAGAAACTCCACAGCTACTAATGCCACATGCTTCACAAAAGAAATAAACTTTCCAATTTTAAAATGACTGGGCTACCTTTTGTTATAGGCCAACCTTATATCTGTACTAAAATTGATTGAAAATGTACAAAGGAGAGAAAAAATGGTTCCTTAAGTTTTGTAGAAGAGAAGGCCAAGAACGATCCTTGATTTTAGATGTCACACAAACAACACTTTATGACTAGGGCTAGGGAAACACAGCTGGCTGTTGTGTGTATAAGCGTCTGTGTATGTCTCTGCCTCCAGGATTGAGGTGATGGGGGGGATGGTCCTCATCGGGCGTTTGTGTGCATTTGTGTTGAAGCTGCCTCTGACTTGGAGAGGCCACCATGCTGTGCTGCATGTTGTATGCAGCTGGTGTGAGCAGTGACCCAAGCTGTATTTTGCCATATGAATATCCCCATGACTTGCCTTGATAACTAATTCCACTGCCTGAATATTTCAAGATCCTGCTGACACCTAAAGGGAAATCTGATAAAATTTGTAAAAAATCTGTGGTGTTTCTTTCTGTCAGGTTCTGAAGAAAGTCTCCAAATACATTCAAGAGCAGAATGAGAAGATATATGCTCCTCAAGGCCTCCTCCTGACAGATCCTATTGAGAGAGGACTTCGAGTTGTATCTTTTTAGTCCAGATCATAAGGTCTAAATATTTATAAAAGGAAATTTTTGTTATTATTTGGCATTGGCTAGAGACAATGTGCTCCCATCTCTTATATTTGCCTTAGGAAGTTACTATGTGAATCACACGCTTACCATAAGCCTCCTGTCGCCAGCATTTTTCCTCAGAGCACATCCCTCCTTCCTTTGCACTGTGCAGGTCTCTGTGGACTGTGTGGTATTCTGCTTACCCACTCTCGGTGGCTCTGAGGGCATCTTGTAACAATAATGGGGGTGGCAGGAGTAATGCATTTCAGCTGCAGAAACTCTGCACCCAAAGCCCCTTTGAAATGCATGAACTCATAATTCATAATGTTGGTGAGACTTGTCCTCCAAATGTAGTGCAGTTCCTGGGGTTCATCAGAGGAGCTGAAATCAGTTACAGCTGCCAGATGTATAATTTCATTACCTTTGACATATTGTGCATATATTTTGGAGGCAGTGGGCTTTGAAAATCACTAAGTGAATTTGGTAAATAAAATTGCAAAAAACTAATTTAGCTTGATAACTGGAGTAATGGGTAAATAAATTTTTTTTAAAAACCTAGGTCACATAATCCTAGGCCTTCCAGCTGATAATGATTTCAGCAGTTTTATTATACTCTGCAGCAGTGGTTCTTAAACTTTCAGGGGTCATGAACCCTGTCCCAAGAAAAAGATTTCATATAATTTCAGGGCATTTTTGAATCCCTGTATTCATTACCTGCATGGATCCTCAGTTAGGAACCCCCTAGTTCTACAAATAAAGCATCCTTTTCAGATTTATTTTTTTTCCAAAAAATAAATCATCCATGTTGGGAAGGAACTACATGTGGAATACTATTAATAGGAGTAATTACATTTCTTAAAATTTTCACCAAGGAGAAAGCATCATGTTTAACTTTAATAGGAAAAAGTTTTGATAATTTAAACAAGCAAAGCAATTCGAAAACAGAGTTTGTGCAGATCAAACATGCCATCTTGCCAAGTCCCTTTTATGTGTTATGTTATGTAGTGTGTTTTCTTAACAGCCATGCTGTTTAGATTGAAATTACCATTTATGAAGACAGAGGCATAAGCAGTGGAAGATAAACCATAAAATTAAAGGTAAATATGAAATTATATAGTTTATATGCAGTTTTTGTAAATTTGTAGTATGCATGAATTGTCTTCGATGCATGGTAAATAAATCAGTAAATCATGTAGTTAAATAATGGTATATTGACTGTAATAGCTTAAGCTAATCACCATATTAGCTTGATATTTAAAATGTGTATTTAACCTAAGTTCTATTTGGTAATACAGAATTTAATCCTGATTCTCCCCTCATGTTGTTTTCAGATTGTTTTTGTTGTTACTTTGTTTTTTTGGTAGGAGGAGTGAAGGAGGGTGATATTTGTCTTGCTTTAATATTTTGAAACTATTCTAAGCATTTAAATAGTTGGGTTTTGCATATAAGAATCAGCTTAGAGACTTACCTACCTATGTGACAAATGACTTTAGCAAAGGAACATTCCAGAGGGGAGTGGGAAGATTCTGAAACATTTGTTATTTTTAAACATTTGTTATGTTTAAGTGGCTTCAGAGCCCTGTAGAAGAAAAGTTACCTACTGGGGAGAACCATAAGTTTTATTCCTTTGTTTAAAATGTTAATGTTCTTGTATATCCAAATAATATCCTTTAATAGGTATGAGACTAATTAATACTAATAAGAATCTATAGGCAGAATCATGGTGAAGCCCTAAGTACATTAGCATAGCCTTCTAAGTGACAGAAAATAGCACTTCATTGTTTCTGCCAATTTCAGTTATGTGCTCATTTCACATGTTCTGCTGCGCACTTTTCTAATTTACTTTGCTTGCAGGTGTCTGTCTCTAATTAACAGACAGCACAGACATAGAATGTACCAGAGTGGAAATACTTCTTTCTAGGGCAAAATTAATAATAATAGCTACCATTTTGAGGGCACCAAAATCAGTTATTATTTTTTTCCAAAAAATAAATCATCCATGTTGGGAAGGAACTACATGTGGAATACTATTAATAGGAGTAATTACATTTCTTAAAATTTTCACCAAGGAGAAAGCATCATGTTTAACTTTAATAGGAAAAAGTTTTGATAATTTAAACAAGCAAAGCAATTCGAAAACAGAGTTTGTGCAGATCAAACATGCCATCTTGCCAAGTCCCTTTTATGTGTTATGTTATGTAGTGTGTTTTCTTAACAGCCATGCTGTTTAGATTGAAATTACCATTTATGTGCTAGGTAATGTACAAATGTACTTCTAAGTCTCAAAAGAACCCTGCAAAGTATTCTCCCTGTTTCATAGATGAGCAAACCAAGGTACAAGTAGATTCAATGTGTTCTCAAGGTCACGCAGTTAACGAGCGTTAGGATATGAGCTCAATTCTGATTGCCCATAAAACCCCTGTGTTTTACACCATATTTCCTCTCAGTGTTTACAGCAGCAAGAACATGGAGAAGGAAAGAGTTCCTCAGATTATTCTGAATGTTTCTCCCCTTCTGTTCTTTTTCAGTACTTTTTAAAAGAATACATTTTGTCGGCTCCTGTACCATTTATTCAATCCTACAAGCCGTCCAAAGCTGCCTTCTTTAGCACTAGTGTGTCACCTGAATTCTTGAAAGCCAAAGATGTAAATAATGACATCCTTTGCCATATGTTTTACTTCTTTAAAAGACTTCATTTTGGAACACTTAGTGTTACTTGTTCTCATACGCTTTCTCATGTACAATTTCCAAACTGATACTTTTCAAATGAGCAACCAGGAACCTTATGTGTGGTTTTTGTTACATGCCATTGGAATAAGTTTGTTTTATCGATTGCAGCTGCGTTGACTTGGCACAACCCATTTGTCATGACTCATTTTGCAGCTATGACTGTGTAACAGTATGTTTTCTGAGGTGGTGTGGAGTGTGGGGTTTTGAGCAATTACACACCAGAGGCTAATCTATCAATATTCATGCAACTGCCAAAGTTTGAATGGAAAGATTTACAGGAAGGACTTGTGGATAGTTTCACGAATGCACATATTTCTGTTCAACATAATTTAGTTTTCAGCGCTATGTATTCTTTAGATCTAGGGTCCAGTATGGACTACAATCTTGGAGAAGGGAGAAAAACTCTAAGAATAATTTATTCATTTCTGCCTTTTTTCTTAAGTCTGCAAGGTATCTGCAGGTTGGAGCAATATATACAAATTAAATTAGTGACTTAACAAAAGAATACACAAAACATGGGGTGGCTTTTATTTTTTAAAGGAACTTTAAACACAAATATTTTGCTGTTTTTAAGTTTAATTTTTTTAATATCTTACATATATCTTTATTTTCACATCTTTATTATTAGATACATTATTGGTGTTTTCTCTGTCATCTGTATGTAAAATGGAGTATATGATTATTCTATAACAACAAACAGCTATTTCGCACTATTCTAAATGCTTAATTGTAATCATCACAACAACCCTACGAGGTGTATATACTGTTATCTCTGTTTTTCAGATGAGGAAACTGAGGCACAGAGAACTGGAGTTAATTGTCCATGGTTAAACAGCTAGTATGTAGCAATCCAGGCAGCCTGGCTCTGTGGTCGGCACTTGGCCTTCTGCCATCCTACCTCTCGTGATGTGGTTAGTCAAAGATCCAACATATAGAACTTAAATTTCTAACTATTGAGCTATATACTCAGTCAGACAAGTGGCACAGATTTTATTAGATAGAATCCTAGGTTAATAGAACATAGCCCACATATCATAAGCTCATACCAGTTGATGTCAGAGAAACGGTTTTAGAAGTTATTTTTGGTGTTCCTTTCTAAAGCCTTTATTTTTCCCCTCTAATTATAGATCCCACCTCCGGCTGGGATCCTCGTCTATCCACTGGCCGATCGCAGAGTGTCCCTACCTCCTCTCCAGAGCATCATTCCTTTGTATCTGCTGCCAGAGCCACGGTGCCATTTACTCCAAGGACTTTCTAAAATTCCACACCTGGAGTGACCTCTAGTCGCTCAGCATCCACTTTGTGTCTCCAAATTGTGTAGGACTCTGTAATCTTTTGATTAGTTTCTGAGAAAACACAATGAAGCATTTCACTTTTTTTTATTCAAAGCCATTTAAAAAAATATGCAATTGGTCAGCCCAGCCCAATGCAAAGTTTATTTCTTATCTGCCACCAGTATGTACCATTGGTTCTCTCCATTCTTTAGGCCAGCTTCTCAGGTCGCTTTGGGCCTCACCATGTCATAGCTTAGCCAGTATTCAGTCTTATTCCCCCAAATTAATAAAATGCTTTTCTCCAGGATTTTGGTGAGGGGTTGACTGTGTCTGTGGTTTTGCTAATGCATCTCCCAGATTTCAAAGAACTACCAGTTTTGCCATAACTCAGATCTTAAGATCTGTTTCTGCTATTGAGTTTCTCAAACTGAAGCTCATTTAAAAAAATGTATAATGTTATTTGTTTTATTATAGCAATTATTTCTAATTAAAGCAGTATTTAATACAATTTCCAATTATTTTCTTTGGAGAATTTTATGTTATTATTGCATTACCTCGAATGTTGGGAAGATGTGGTATGTGTTGCTTGTTCATTACAAAAATAAGTAAGCACAATAAAGTGGATGCTAAACCATCAAACGCATAAATGTCCCTGCTGTGTCCCTGAATGTGTAATAAGCAAGTATAATAAATATTTTAATTATAGTTTTGTTATAAATATAACTTATGAGAAAAAAATTTGATAGGAATAATACTGTATATTACTAATTTTTAACTATCCCTCCTGGCAAACCTTATAACTCACAGAATTTCCTCATTTACAGTATTCCGTACACAGAAATCTTACGATTGGGTTAAGTACAGTAAATTAAGTTATTTCTAAGTAAAACTCTCCGGTCTGAGTCAATATTTCTAGCTCTCCTCCTGGCTGTTCGTTCTTAGTATCAGGGCTTCTTACTCCTTTTACTCATCTTTGGGGTTTGAGAGCACTGTATGCCAGAGAAAGTTAAGAAATACATTGGGGAAGTGAACAGTTAAAAGTTTTACTTTGAGATATTGTAGGTGCTAATATTGGATTTACTCTTTCAGATGTAATTTCTTTTATGAGTCTGTTAGTTACTCGACAAATCCCATAGGTTTGTGTAATATCGTATAATTGTGTAAAACTCTTTTGTTACTTTACAGCCTGTAAAAGTGTATCTATCTGCCTTTTAAACCCGTTGCAATAACTTTGCTGAAATATTAACACATTAGTAAAACTTTTCTTAAACAAACTGTCTGTTTGTCATATTTGGTGTGATTTTGTAAAGTGGTAAGTGATGTGGCATTAAATTTGGCAGATGGACAAATTACTAGAATTGTAGTAGTGTAGTATAGCACAGGATAGCTTAGTGTTTTTTAACAAACATCTTGGATTTATATAGTATGTCACACCTCTCAGTTTCTTAACTGCTTTATCTTAAAAAGGCAGATATAGGCCGGGCGCAGTGGCTCACACCTGTAATCCTAGCACTCTGGGAGGCCGA
>VBSM01000500.1:10163246-10184385 GCA_008086735.1 Cheirogaleus medius
AAAAAAAAAAAAAAAAAAAAAGCAGATATAGTAGCATAGGTAAAAATCCAAGAAATAGTCCCTAGTAGTAAAAAAAAGTATTTGTTTAAAGAAATAAGAGATTGGAATATTTTGTTAGGAAAAAGCTATCAATTGTTACTATCTTGGATGGTCTGATGACTTGGCTTTTTAAATGAGGTAGATTTGGAGAGAATACCAACTTATAAGATACAGTCTATATTCTGACTTTCTCTTTTGTGAGTTTATTTTCCTTTATAAAATGTTCATTTTTTACCTATCCAATGAAACTAATAGCAAATAATACTCATGTAGCCAGTAGTCAAAAAAGGTCATAACACCAAATTATATTCTTTCCATTTCCACTGGACCCTGGCACCTCACGTAAAATGAAGTCATAGTTTCTCAGGAGTAACGCTTTCAAAGAAGGTCAGAGTATTGGTGCTACACTTCCCTCCGTCTTACCAGTCTCCTCCCCCCGCACCCCTCCCTGAGACAGGAAGCTGAATTCCACGAGAGCAGACCTGGTTTCTCATCCTTGCATCTTCCCCAAACTCCACGCGTCCTCATACACAGTGCTGCACACATTTAGCGCTCACATGTTTGTAAAGTGAATTAAGTGAGAGCTAAGCTGACCATCAGGTCATTAACATCAGAACAGTTACTTTGCTATTCCTGCATTAGGAAGGTGGTTGCCTGACTTGACAGAAAGTAACTCATGCGTTCCCTTTGTAAAGTTGCCTTCTGAAACTGGGAGAAGATACCTGCGGCTTATTCTCCGTTTGAGTGGACCTTAGCCTGGAGACCACTGGAGGATTCCCGTGACCTTTCTTTTCTAGATCAAGAATCCCAAGGGAAAGGAATGGAGTTGCACTCAAGCCTCTGAGGGTGGTAGGCAATGTAATAATAAATGACCCTCCTGCTCACACTTCATGCTTTATTATTCTGTATGTCATTGACATCACTAAAGTGTGACGTTAAATCTAGCTGTGATTAAAACTGGAAAACATCTTAAAGTATATTTCTCCTTAACTCTTCATTTATTTAATCTTCTGATTAAAGTTTATTTTTATTTGTTTGTTTCTTGTTTTTTTGAAACAAGGTCTCGCTCTTTCACCTGGCTAGAGTGCAGTGGCATCATCATAACTCACTGCAACCTCAAACTCCTGGGCTCAAGCAATTCTCACTGTGTTGCCCAGGCTGGTCTCTCAACTCTTGAGCTCAAGTGATCCTCCCACCTCAGCCTCCCAAAGTACTAGGATTATAGCATGAACCACCACACCTGGGCTAAAAATTCGTTTTTAGACAGTTTCCACTTCTCTAAGGACCTAGTAAAGCATGAATAATACTTTGCACTCGTTTGAGTCCTTGCTACTAAATTTCTCTATGTAAAATCAGTTACAAGAATGATACAAAATTGTGCTTGTCACTCTTAGGGGATAAAATGTATCACAGATTTATAATCTAACATCACCAGAGACTATAGGACATATACCAGCCGAAATAGGCCAAAGTGGTCCCCATCCTCATTTGTGCTAGGTTGAAGGAACATAAACATCAATAAATGTAACCATTACACAGTGACCAACTGCAGTCTGCACATGTGTAGGAGTGAAGGATTTTCCTTCCTCCCCAGAGCTGGAGTAAACGGTTTGACGGTAGCACTCTCCGGTACTCCAGGTCTCCGATTCAGTTTCCAGTAAGCCTTCAGGTTCCCTTGGTCCTTAGCAGCACTAGCCTCTGAGCTCTGATAATTCTAGTTATACCCCCTAAAAAAGAAAGATGAAAAATATGGAAAAATGGCTTTTTCTTGCTTACAACTATGTGAGCAGACCTCTAAAATAAATGAATTAAACTTTTAGCCTAGAAGCAATATATAAGCAAAGGTAAAGTTCAAGGTCAAGCAGAATTTCTCAAAGTAAACATGTCTAAGATGAAGCCCAGAATAACTGGGAAACTCACAATCTCACTTCTCCACAGAGAAAAATCAAGGCAATTGCAGCCTTCACAGAGCTCCGTGGGTCACAAGTTAGCAGCTTATAAAGTGACGGCTGTTCACAGCAAGATCAGCAATAATAGACCAAATGACCCAAGGCTTCTGGTTCTTGTTTCAAAAAATACCAATAAGCAACAATTTCATGACTAGATTTCAGTATTTTCAGTTGAAAATATTTTCATAACTGAACATAAACTGAAAAATCTAATAATTTCTATCACTTCAGGATACTCTAAGGGTGGAATTATTACATTATCTGTTTGTTCTGAGCTAACTTAGGAGTAATATACTCTGAAAATGGCATGTGACGTAGAATATAACCATCCTATGCTCTAGCATCTGATGGAGGGTGAATGTTGAACTCAGTTAATTAAGATGTTTACTTTCACTTGTGAGAAACCTGTAAGAAGTGTTTAAATGAAGAAACCTATACATAATGCCAGAAAGTTTTAAGATATCACAAATTTAAAATTTCATAATTTTCTTCAATTAGCCCAAGCCTTTATTCCTTATGATTTTAAGTATTGACATCTCAAAAGATGTATAATTTATAGATGCTACATGTAGAAATGAAAGTAATAATGGTCACACAATAGCTCCACCTCTATAACTCTTAATTAGAAAGTTTGGAACTTAAGAAAAATTTTATATAAATCTTACTGTACTTTGTCAGCTCAAGAAAACCATTACCTATAGTTGACCCTTGAACAACTGAGGGGTTAGTGGCACTGACCCCTCTGTGCCATCAAAAATTTGTATATAACTTTTGATTCCCCATAAACTTTACTACTAATAGCCTATTGTTGACCAGAAGCCTTATGGTCACACAATCGATTAACACATATTTTATATGTTATACGTATTTTATACTTACTCTTAAACTTGAGAAAAGAAAATATTGTTAAGAACTATAAAGAATGATTTATTTAGTGTTCATTAAATAAAAGTGGATCATCATAAAGGTCTTCATCCTCATCACCTTTACCTTGAGTAGTCTGAGGAGGAGGAAGGGTCTTGCTGTCTCCTGTGGAGGAGCTGGAAGGGATGGCAGGAGAGGTAGGCACCCCCAGTGTAACTGTCACTGGAAAAAATCAATGTTTAAGTGGACCTGCACAATTCAAATCTGTGTTGTTCAAGGGTTGACTATATACAGGTGAATCTGAACTATAGTCTAAGAGTTGTCCCACAGAAAAAAATTATTTCAATTTAATCTAAAGTTCTCAAAATGGTCCCCATGTCTATGATCCATTAACACAAAGAAAAGAAAGACAAAATAGAGGAAGACAATAAATGAAATTTTGAAACAGGGCACATTCTTGAGCAATGTTATGCTTAGCCTTTTCCTTTGACTATATTCAACCTTTTTCTATGACTGTATTAAAAGAGAGAGAGAGAGAAAGCATTGCCCGAAGTTATAAGCATTTAGAAATACTGAGTTTGGCCTGGTTTTTGTTTAGATCTTAGGACAATTGCCTCAACTAAATTCTGTGGAAAACTTCCCAGTACTTAGGCATATGAGCTTTTCATCAAAGATGCCCACGACATAAAGGCACGTGTACTTCTTTAGGGAAGGTCGTCTTTCTCTTTGCATGACTCATTCAGAAAATCATTAGGAAAATCATTTTAATCAACATGCCAAATGCTATATTGGCCAGAGTGTTTGAGATGATAGATTTAGTTTTTTAAAAAATTTATGGTCATTGTATATTCTGCAACAAGCAAAGGGCACGATCGTTTTATTTATCTCCTCACAGTGTTTCAGAGGATCTAGTGCCCATCTTTTACATTTGCAAGGGGGACCTAGGCCTGGCCCTGGCTGTACAGCAGATATTGATTGGGCTTTACCACTGGCCAGAAAAATACTTGCAAATTCACCAGCCAATAGCTTTCCTTATGAGGCTAAAGGAAACAGCCTGAGAGCACTTTTCTGCCTTCCTTAAAAATGCAAGCTGTCGTCTTTTGTCCTTTCCTATCCTTAGTCCCAATCTTCATGCATTCAGAAAAACTGGGGTTAAACTTTGCTGAACTATACACTCCCAAACCTTAATGCTTTGGTCTTTAGGGTAGCGAGACCAAGAATGGGATGAAATTCAGAGGAAAGAAACGCTGAGGACGGCTGGTGACCAACAAGCAAGGGGAGTGATAGGAGAAAACTAATGATGGTATTACCCTATGTTTTGAAAGCATCTTTCTCAGGAAAGCTCCCAAGTCTGTACAGATACACAGTATGTATTGTCTCTCATCCTCGGTGATTAAAAGGCTGTTCAGATTGCTGGGGAAGAGGCACTTTTAGGGAAGCCAGAAGTGGCCTTTGCACAGAAAACAGGACAGCAGAGAGGAAAGCGTCAGCAATTCAGATCAGAGACGAAAACTGACATCACACTAAGAGGGAAAAGATAAATGTATGTAACTTTTGTGCTTTTCCCCTACATGTCCAGGTAACTCGGGGAGGCACTGCTGAACCCAGTGGGTGTCAGCTCGGCGGCAGCGGGGTCACCTGGCGGGCAGCCGGGCGGCTCTCCGGCGCCGCTGCTGCAGGTCGGGTGCGGCGCTTCCGGGAGTGAGCACAGCCCAGGCCGGCAGCAGCGAAGGAAGCGGCGTTGACAGCCCCGCTCCGCCGGGCGGCGCCAGGCCACCACGCGCCCAGGCGCTAGGCCGGGCCCGCGGGTCTCGGCCGCGGTGGCGAGCGCCCCCTCGCGGTGGCCCTGGCGGTGCAGTCGGGGACGCAAGCCCGAGCTGCCGGCCGGGTGGGCGGGGCTAACCCGGATCAGCCTCCCGCCCCGCCCCCTCAGGTGGGCGGGTCACGAAAGCTATCGGGCTTTTCCCCCGAGCCGTGATTGGCTAGCGATGCCCGTGCGTGGTGACGTTAGGCCTGGACGGAAAGTTTCCGAGAGGAGCGCGGGAGCTGAGAAGCTGGCGGATCGGGTTCGCGCGGGGTAGGCTTCGAACGCATAGTTCCGCTGCCCTCGCGCTTCCAGTAGCTCCCAGCGGGAGCTCGGCGGCTTCTTCACGAGCTTCCTGTGCTCGCCCTGCCCCTCCGGACTGCCGCTCTGCCTGCCCGGGTCGCCCGATGTCGCCGGGCCTGGTGGCTCTGGGAAATGGGAGATGAGGCATTGGCTGGTTCTAGGAGCATTAAGTGCCTGCTGTGAGTTAAGGACGGTGCCGAGTGCGGGGGCTACACAGGTCACTGCTGCCCCAGTACTTCGTGCCAGGCACTGAGCACATCCGCGATTGGATTCATATTTGAACTGAAACGAACACAGCTACTGAGGGAAAGGACCTGTATTGGAAAGGCAAATATTAATAGTTATTGTTTGGTGCGAGATAGGTGCTCAGTTCGTGGTGTACACTGTGGAAACAGAAGGGGCGGCCTGTTTGAGAAACTGATACCTGACCTAAGCGTGGAAGGAAGAGATAAAGCACTAAAAAACTAAAGTCTGTGGTTCTCCAACCACTGTCAAGGGGCCTCTACCACCCCAGTAAACCTTTCCCTGCTCCAGATACATAGTTGCCTGTTCTTGCAAACAAATGGAAAACACACTGCAGGCTAATTGCTTCTTTTATTCTCATTAGGTTTCTGGTTTCAGGGAAGATGACAGAGGAACTGGATCTCATGGGACAGGACTCTGATGGGGGTAGTGAGGAGGTGGTCTTAACTCCTGCAGAGCTCATTGAAAGGCTGGAGCAGGTAAGCATACCACGCAGAATCCCTTTGCTCCAATCTTAGCGTTTTTGTTTAGTCCATCTGTGTAAATGTCAGGGATCAAAAAATAAGGAAATGGAATTCAAGGCATATTTCAAGAGAACAGGGACTGGCTCTTACCATCTACACAGAAATAGGAAGTAAGGGAGACATCCTCCATCAGAAACCTCAAAATATCAAACAGAATCCTCAGTGGAGTCAGTAAGGTAAGGGACAGCTTTGGGCACATTGAAAACAACTCACAGAGCAAGGATCTACTTGGTATTTGCAGGGACTGTAGAGGTGTGGTGAGACTTGTAAGTTCTATACCTTAGTCCCTGAAACATCTGCTGTAAAATGCCTTGGTTAGCAAGAAAGTGCTGAAATACTTTCAGGGTCATATTCTTCCTTTTCCTCCCATCTATTTTCTTGAGTCAACCGTTCTCTATGTTTCCACTGCTTATCTAAAAGCATTTCTGGGCCAGGCATGGTGGCTCACGCCTGTAATCCTAGCACTCTAGGAGGCCAAGGCGGGAGGATTGCTCCAGCTCAGGAGTTCAAGACCAGCCTGAGCAAGAGTGAGACCCCATCTCTACTATAAATAGAAAGAAATTAGCCAAACAACTGAAAATAGAAAAAATTAGCCGGGCATGGTGGCGCATGCCTGTAGTCCCAGCTACTCAGGAGGCTGAGGCAGGAGGATCGCTTGAGCCCAGGACTTTGAGGTTGCTGTGAGCTAGGCTGATGCCATGGCACTCTAGCCCAGGCAACAGAGTGAGACTCTGTCTCAAAATAAAATAAAATCATTTCTGAAGTATTTCTTTTCATCATAATAGCTATGATTTATCGAGCTTTTCCTGAGTGCCAGCAACTTAAGTGTGTTAAGTTCTTTTGGAGCTCTGGTAAGTTAGGAGTTCATACTATCTGGACTTACCTCTCTCCATGCCAGTCCTCTATTGTGTGACCTAAAACAAGTTCTATAGTTTGTCTCAAGCCTTTCTTTGACTGTAAAATGGAGATAATAATAGTAGATAACATGAGATAATGTATATAAAGTGCTCAGCATGTTGTCTGACACATGATAAGCACTCACTAGTTATTAGCTGTTACTACTATTAGTAATTATCCTGACTCTCTCTAATTAACTGCCCCTTTCCAGAACTCTCTCATGTTTGCTGCTTTAGTATCCTTCATTCTTTACTGCCAAACATGCTACCATGAGCAACAAAACTGAAGGAAGATAATTTTTAAGTTATATGATAATCCTTACTATTTAGCAGTGATTGTTAATGTGTTTTTATATCACAGACCTTTTTTAGAAGCTGGTGAAAATTCTGGTCCTTCTTCCCAGAATAATGCACATATGCAGAATTTCTGGGAGTTCACAAACCTCCTGAAATCTGCCCACAGGCCTAGTCTGTGGAATGCAGTTGATGAACTCCTGCTTCATTAGGAAAGGGTCCATTAAACAAAAGTCATAAAACACAAAGCATAAAGGAAAAAAACAGGTACATTCAAGTACATTAAAATTAAGAACTTTTGTTTATACACCTTGATGAGAATAAAAAGAAAAGCCACGAAACTGGAAGAGGATATTTATAAAATATATAACTGACCAAAAACAATTATCTGCAGTACATAAACAATCCTTACAGATTGCCCAATAGAAAAATGAAGTCTTAACAGGCATTTCCTAGAAGAGGAAACCAGTATGCCAGTAAGCACATGAAAAAGATGTTCAATCCTTTTAGTAATCAGGAAAATGAAAATCAAAGTCACGTTGCGATATCATTTCTTACCTGTCAGATTGACAGAAATGAAAAAGGTGAACAATAGAAAGTATGAGAAGAATGTAGAGTATCTGTACACTTATATAATGCGGTGGGGATATAAATAGGTACAATCACTTTAGAAAGTAATTTATTGTTTAGTAAAGCTGAAGGTACATATAACTTGTGGCCCAGTAATTTTACTCCCAGGTACATACCTAGAGAAAACTTTAACATGTACTCCAGGAGGTGGGCACAGTATGTTCATAGCATTGCTTTCAATAAAGATGGAAATAACCCAGATAGCCACCAGCAATAGAATGATTTTTTTAAAATTATGATGCATACACACACGGGAAAAACAGCAGTGAAAATGAGTGAAATGGCTCCTGAAACAGCGTGGATAGCACACCCATAATGTAGAACAGTAACAGCAATAAAATAAAAGTTGCTTCTGCTAGTGGGTCACTGGGGGGAGAATACAAGTTGCCAAAGAAACAATGTATAATATATAAAGTTCAAACTTGCAAAACTATTGTTCAAGGCATAGCTTGCCCACCTTGGATCATGGCGGGTTCTGGAGTGCTGCAAACACCTCACAATGGCAACCTCTCCACCTTCTGGAACAGCCAAAGCCCTGGGCTGGTTGCTTTCCTGGGTGGGCATCATCAGCAGTCCTTGGAAGGCAGCCTGAGGGTAGCCGGGCCTGATAGACACTCTAGTGCAGTGCCCTGAGTTCAGCCGACAAGGTGAGCTTCCACCTGCACAGCCAGGTACAGACTCTTATGCTGTGCAGCACAACCTGAGGGGCAGCCTGATGGGCCACCACGTGGGCCCATGGTGAGCACTCCAGGAGCATATATTGGGGACTCTTATGCCTGTAAAACATGATTTAAAGTTACTACCTTACATGCCACATTTCGCTTTATAATGATTGTTTTAGATTACTGGGGCTGCAGAACAAAGGACCAAAGACTGGGTGTCTTAAACAACAGAAATTTATTTTCTCAATCCTGGAGGCTAAGATCAAGGTGCCAGCATGGTTGGTTTCTTCTGCGGCCTGTCTCCTTGGCTTATAGGAGGCCATCATCTCTCGGTGTCTCCCATGGTCTCTCTCTGGGTGTGCCTGTGTCCTAATCTCTTATGAGGACACCAGTCATATTGGATTAGGGCCCAGCCTCATTGCCTCATTTTACCTTAATTATCCCTTTAAAACCCTATCTCCAAATACAGTCACATTGTGAGGTGGTAGGAGTTAGGTACATTTTTGGAGGGGACACAATTCAGCCCATAACAATGCTTTACAAATTGTCATTACAAATTTTGATCAGGAGCTGGGCGCAGTGGCTCACGCCTGTAATCCCAACACCTTGGGAGGCCAAAGGGGGAGGATTGCTTGAGGCCAAGAGTTCAAGACCAGCCTGAACAGCACAGGGAGACTCCATCTCTACCAAAAAAAAAATTAGCCAATTAGCCAGGCATGGTGGCACATGCCTGTAGTCCCAGCTACTCAGGAGGAGGCTGAGCCAGGAGGATCACCTGAGCCCAGGAGGTTGAGGCCGCAGTAAGCCATGATGACACCACTGCACTCAACCCAGAGCAACAGAGCAAGACCTTGTCTCTCAAAAAAAAAACAAAAAACTTTTTATCAGGAGACAGATACAGCCATTGCAAGCATAGAACCTGATTATTTTTTAGAAGACCATGGATTAATGCAAGTTTCTCACTAAAAGTTTTGAAAAGATTTTATTTGAACATTTTATACTAATATAAATTTTCCTCTAATGTTTTATATTTGATTATCATAAATTCATAATGTAAATGAATGCTCTCCCCAAATCTACTCCATTTTACCCCAGTGTACCATATAAGCACTATCATTTTCTTTGAATTTCCTCTCATGAAAAGGTTGGGAAGCATTATGTAGAGATATAAACAAATATAGTGAAACTATAAAGAAAATTAAACACTAAATTCAGGCCAATGATTACCTCTGAGGAGGAAAGGATGCACAAGGACTTTTAAAATAATGGTAATATTCCTTAATGAAGTTGTGCACACACAAGTCTTTATAGCATCGTCCTTCATGTTTAATGTGTATTTCATAAATATTTTTGTACCTATTCAATATTTAATAAAATCAGTTAAAAAGAAAAACTGCTTTCTAAGTCCTCCAGAAAATTTGATCTTTTCTCATTCTGTATTCAGGTTGCGTTTCTGGTTAACTTTATATATCTGCAACACTGTTAGAGAAGCTCAAGCACTTGAAACAGCGTTCGTGACAGTATTAACACCCGGTATTTAATGATGTGTCTTGGCAGTAACTGGAGAAGCAGAGACACAAGGACCTCAGAAAAAATCAGTCAAGCCCGATTGGCCTATGATTCTAAGCTGTGCTAAAACTGAATTTCCTGTAATTGAAAGAGAGGCGTAGCTTTCCTTAGTCACATACGAATATTTCAGCTCTCTAAGCCTTGATAATCTCTGAAATGTCCCAAGCAGCTGGGCCTGAGTCACACAGCGGAGGTTTGACCTGTTGCTCCAAAGCTGTGTGGTAGATGAGGTCACTTCTGCTGTGATCCCTTATGCTTTGGGACTGTTAGTAAATTACCCAATCTGTATTTTTTCATCCATAAGGTGAATATCTCTATATCCATTTCCTCTCAGATATTATAATGACAAATGGAAAAGAATTGGTAAAGTGCTCTGAGCTTCAGGAATGAGGACGTGTGCACTCTCACATAGTGTTACTTCATCTCTCAACGTGTTATGGACATGGTGCCCGTTCCCGGTGGGCAGTGGCAGGGAAGAAGTATCAGTAGAAACGCGCGAATGCTGCTTGGCAGAAGGCGCTATTCAAACACCGGCTGTGGTGCTCTCAGCGATAGGTGTCATACCACCTACTGAAGTACACGGCAATTTTTCTTTTCTAATGTTGGTTGAATATAAGGTTGTGAACATAGCCTCCCCACTAAAAGAACATGAGGAAAAGCAATTGTCACCGTAGTTTGTTTTCAAAGCATTTTCAGTATTTCCAACTGGTAGGCAGTCAGTTTTCTCAGCCCGGGCTGTCTGTGGTTTTCATGGGGTTTCTGCTAACTCACAGGGTTATGTTGCTCCACTGTGAGTGATGCTCATTTTTTTTGGCATTTGTCTTTTAGGCCTGGATGAATGAAAAGTTTGCCCCGGAGCTGCTGGAGAGCAAGTCTGAGATTGTGGACTGCGTCATGGAACAGCTAGAGCATATGGTGAGAGCTGCTTGTCTCAGGGTTACCAGGGAGGAGAAAGTTAAAAGCACCTGGTCAGCATAGTGAGAGGTTGTCTGAGAGCAAATCTGTTTTGTTTGGCTCAACCCAGTTGTTTTTTTAAGTACTAAATTAGTCATCTATATTTATGAAGCATGAGAGTTCCTGTAAATGTCTGGATATCAGCTTCCCTTGAAACATCTAAAAACCTGCCGTCACTAGCCCCACGTTTCTGTGTGAGAACAGTCGACTGCAGCAGGGTCCCTGACTACCCACCCTTCTCTCGTACCCTACCCGCTTGGCCCCGGCAGACACTTGAGTTTGTGATCCTTGGCTTAGATGATCCGGGCTCAACTCATTATCACCTGCAGAGTAGCTTTAAAATGTTGGTACTTTACAGGTTTCCAGCTGGTGTTTTAATACTCCTTTTTAGACCCATTAGACACTTGTGTGCCCTGTATTATCTCCTTTGCAACGGGATTGGAGTTCTTCTGGGCCCTCTGGCTGAGTAAATTCAGATTCTCCTCAAATGGTCATTTTCTAAAAGCAAATGAGCACTATTTGACCTTTCTGCAGTGAGACTGAAGTCATATATTGTTTATATAATTAAAAAACTAAAAGCAACAGAGAACTCTCATAGAATGAGTTTTTTCATTTTCCTTTGACTGAAGCATAGTCTTTGGGTCTCAATGTTGCCTGTGAGGATGGTCCTTAGTCTTTAAACATGTTTTTTTATAAGCTCTAGTTTCTCTTTTAATAGGAAGAAAATCTCAGGAGAGTTAAAAAGGAGGATCTGAAGGTCAGCATCCATCGGATGGAGATGGAGAGGATCCGCTATGTCCTCAGCAGCTACTTGCGGTGTAGACTCACGAAGGTGTGGCATGGAGCTGCCTCAGGCATTGAGGCCATGTGGTCTGCAATACAGACCTAACGTCCTGGGGGGCAGGTTGGGCTGGGGCCTGGGAGGGTCAGGGGCCTGAAGATGCTGCTAAGAGCCCAGTAGCAGTGTAGCTAAAGAGTGAAGAGGGCACAAGACTGTCCCAGGGAAGCACAGATGGAACGTGTATTCCACCGCCCTGGGGACACCATACACGACTTTAGTCTATTTATCTGCCATGTGAATGGTGTCCCCTGGAGTTATAGCTGGGCAATGCTAAGGGTACAGTTGTTTGCATTGATTGAATAGGGAGTAGCGACTGGTTCCAAAAATTATTTTGCACCTATCAAAAGGGCAATGTCAACGTCAAATGGACCAGGATGACTTGGCATTCTGCTGAGCTCTGTGACCATCTAACTTACAAAAATAGAATTGTGAAACATTCTTAATTTTGTATGATGTCTGTTTTAACCCTGGAAAATTCTTGCTTCCTTGAAGTTTCTTTTCATTTGGTTCCATTTGTCTCCTTAGTTATACAAATAAAATACATTCTCTCTTCTGCACAAAAGTGCTTCGGATACCTGAAGACAGCTCATAGGTCTCATCGAAGTCTCTCAGCCACACATTTCAGCCATTTGAATACATTCACTGTCCTGATCTCTTGTCTAAAAAGGTTCTAGTGTGCCAATATCCTTCTTAAATTATACTGCTTGGACCTAAACACAGTATCCCATTATAGTTTGGCCACTTTTATGAAAAACAGGATGGTCATTTTCCATACTCTGGGTATTGAAGTGGTGGTAATGCCACCCACGTCATAGCAGCATATCTGATGGGTGCATCATGCCGAGTTCACCCCGCACCCACCATGGACTGCAGCCCCTCCTGAAGCACAGTTATCATCACCCCATCCTGTGTTTACATGGCTTCGGTTTTGACTCCTGAGTGTGGGGCTTGAAGCTTATCCCTCTAAAACTCCATCTTTTTAGATTGGGCCGTTCCCCTGGTCTCTGGATCCTGTTGCGTAATATTAACTATCTCTTAATACTTTATGTTATCAGCAGTTTTGGTAAACATGTCATCAAAAATCTTTCCTGATTCATTAATCAGACTGGGGCAACAATAAGAATTTCACCTGAGACTTCCCTACAGATTGATGTCCACCCGTTGAGTCAATATTTTGTGTTCAGCCATTTATGAATCTCCCAGTCTCTACTGTCCCCCAGCCCCAAGTTTGTGACACAAGGGTTTGTGACACAAAGGTTTGTGACACAAGGGTGTCACAGAGATGTGGTCACATGTCTTACAGCATGCCTCTCCACCCCATCCCCAGCTGCAGGCAACACACCCTTTTCGGGGAGGTGGGGATTGTGTAAACCCTCTTCTTGTTAACCACGTCCTTTTCTTTGACAGATGTTTTCATGATGGTTTTTATTTATCCTCACAGATAGAGAAGTTTTTCCCGCATATCCTTGAGAAGGAGAAAACACGCCCCGAGGGGGAGCCTTCCAGCCTTTCTCCAGAGGAGTTTGCCTTCGCCAAAGAGTGAGTAAGCAGTAAGTGTGGACCTGCCTTCTTCCCCGGCTTGTAGCCTGAGCCTGGGCGGTCACACCCGTGAAGCCCGTGTTGGCCTGTCCACCGTGGTCTATAGCCCTGGCGACAGCCACCGATCAGCTGTGCCACAGCAACTTGGATGTATGTCTTCCAGGTACATGGCCAGCACGGAGACCTACCTTAAGAATGTTGCCTTAAAGCACATGCCTCCCAACGTACAGAAGGTGGACCTGCTGAGGTCGGGTAAGCAGAACATTCTCTTCAGACATCGCAGGAGCATTGCTTACGTCACTTATCCTCAGCTGCCTCAGAGCAGGAGCTCCATCTTCACTCTTTTTTTTTTTCTCAAATATGGAGAGCAAATATGTAGATAGTCAGCAAAAAGAAAAGAGGAAGGGTTCTTGCTGGTTTTAAAAAATATCATTAAGAGCAGACCCAAAAATAGTCGTTTTAGCATTACTTCTGTGTTCTTCAGTCGACTCTTAGGACCGCCGTTACAAACATAGACTTTTGTGGCATCTGCGCCATGCTGGGCGTTTCTAAGCACTGACCTGCAGAGGCCACTCAGCCTTGCCTCTGCTCTCGGGGCTGGCAGCCTCTTCCTCACAGATTCCTGGATGGAGCCGGAGGGGAGGGAAACCTCCGGTGAGTACTGTTGCCTCAAGTAAGGGCTCCTAATCTTTTTGTCGTGAGGAGTCCCTCTGGGTTTGGAAGGGGCAGAACGGACAGTGGGGAGAGAAAGCGACAGCAGCCGGGAAGGGAACCCCAGCCAGCGCCCCTGCCTCCGCCCTTCTCTCGCTGTCCCCTGAGGTCTGCCGAGCTGCGGAGGGGGCAGGGTAGGAGTGCCGAACGGTGCATCCACCACCTGGGGCCCTCTGGCTCATTGGTTAAAGTCCCTGTTCCTCAGTCTTGCGCAGTTTGCCACATCCAAGCAAGGCCTTGTCAGGCAGTGTTTCTAGACCAAATTAAACAGTTCTCCAGGAGACTGGACGCCACCTTGTTCACAAGCTAAGCTGGGTGTGCTGCGTCCTCAAGCTCAAGTACAACTAAGCCCTGGAAATTCGCCTCTGTCCCAGCCCGGACTGGGGCGGGGGCCACGCTGCGACCCTGTGGTGGTGGCAGCACAGTGTCTTAGTCCGGCAGGCTGCGCGCAGTTCTGGAGGCGAGAAGTCCAAGGTTAAGGCATCAGCAGAGTCGGTGTCTATGAGCCTGTTCTTCATAGATGGCGTCTTCTCTGTGTCCGCATGCAGGGTCTAATCCCATCCTCTGTGTGTCCCAATCTCCTCTTACAGGGACACCAGTCACATTGGATTAGGGCCCGCCCAAGGGCCTCATGTTAACTTGATTACCTCTTTTAAAGCCTTGCCTCCACATGCAGCCGTATTCTGAGTTACTAGCAATAGGGCTTCAGTGTATGGATTTGGGGGGACACAATTTAGCCTGTAACCCCAGGAGCAAGCCAGACCCGTGCCAGTTCTGTGGGACTCGGAGATGGTCATTTTGCTGAGCCTGCCTGCGGGGAACAAAAGGCCCAGTCCATGTCTGCTCCTGCCCCTGGTCAGCCACTTTGTACTGTGGAAGAGTAGGAATGGAGCCAGGGCCGTATCCCTATCCATTTCCCAGCGCATTCTCTTCAGGCAACTCAATCAGCCCCGGGACTGCTCGTGGGCATACATGTGGTTCCTGGAACGGGCCGGGCCACTGTCCCAGAGCTCCCACTTGACAAAGGTCCCCACCTTCCCAAACACTCACCTGTGGCTTGTCCTGGATCCCTCCAGGGATGGGAGCCAGACCCCTGGAATTGGAAGCTGCATGGTGGGACTAGCCTGGCCTCGTAGAATCAGGGGCTTCCTTGGTTGGCCCAGATGCCCCGAGTCCCCTAGGCCTCTGGAGCATCGGAGACCCCAGTGGCAGAGGTGGGGGGCACATTGAAACCCATGCTGCTACCGGTGAGGCTAGAGGACTCTGGTGAAGGCAGAGTTTCTTGGGCAGGCTCAGAGCCCTAGAGCAGCCTCAGGGACCCTTGTTAGACCCATGGAGCCAGTTATCCTGAACACCTTCCTGTCGATTAGGGAGCCGAGGGTTCTCCAGGTACATGTGAGACTCCAGAGGATGACAGGCTGTCACAGAACAGCCCAGCGTGGGCCCTCACTAACTGAAACTTTGGCTGCTGACAGCAGTTTCTGAACCTGTAATTGACCAGTGAGGGACCACATACAGGCTTAAACCTATATTCCGCAGTCTGACGCATTCAGGGCTGGCACCATATGACCCAGTCTTTCTAATAGTCTCTCCTCCTGCTCCATCACAGAAAAGTTTTCCTTAGCAGATCCATACAGCCTCCTCCTGAAACGTCATGCATATTTCTACCTCACTTCCCAGCCTCACTTCTCCCCTGTGAGTCCGCCCTTTCCTTCAGAGCCCACCACTGAGTGTAAGTGCCACAGTGCAAGGCTGTGTCCACTGCCACCAGGTCACAGCCTCATCCGCAGAGACCATTGCACGCTGGTTCTTGTCCTCCACAGAGTGTCAGAGTTCCCTGTGCATAGCAGGGAACTCATCATCTCATCATCTGTTGAACACGTGGTGGCTATAAGGAGCCAGGGCTCGCCTCATATCACCCTCCCCAGATGCTTTTATGTCAGGGTCCCTTAGTGTTCGTTACCATTAATCCCAGCAACTTTTCCCATATTGACCGTGGAAGCTGAGCATTTTCTGATATTATGTTTTTCTGGCAGTTCCCAAACCAGATCTAGATTCATATGTGTTTCTGAGAGTCAAAGAACGACAAGAAAACATACTGGTAGAACCAGAAACAGATGAGCAGAGGTGAGTTGTGTGTGTCTTCCGCAGTGGGAACATCCCTCCCAGTGAGGACCAGCCAAGCTCTGCAAATAAATCTTTTTTCCTCCTTTTCCAGGGACTATGTGATTGACCTGGAGGAGGGCTCACAGCACTTGATCCGATATAAAACCATTGCACCTCTGGTTGCTTCTGGAGCCGTACAGCTCATTTAAAACTAAAAATAAACAAGAATGAAGACACAGAAGCTTAGAGAAAATAGTAGAAACCCTTCAAGTCACTCTGTGCCTGAGGACAATAAGGAAGTAGTTCTCCTGACATCACACTTTTCTTGGCAGTGCTGTGGATTACTTGGGCATTGAAAAGGAGCTTAAGGCAGGGTTCCTCCTTTCTGCCGTGTCAGCCAGCGTCAGCAGGTGGGGCCGTTGCTCCATCTGCCATGCACTCCACCCAAATAAACGGAGACTTGAATTTTGCGCACCCTTTCCCTTCACGGTACTTTCCGAGCTAAGGAAAGTAAAGCAAAGGTAGTTCATTAAAAGCCTCACTGCCTGTCATCAGGGGACTGTATTTAGCCCTAACCTGGTAGTTCTAGGAGAGTTCAGTTAACCTTTCTGATAGGAATATTGTAAATAGATTAAAGAAAACATCTGTGGCCTTCTTCTGTAATACATCATTAGATTTTGTGAAATAACCTTTGGGATCCTCTAATATTGGACTTAAAACCAATTTCTGTCATGCTTAACTGAAAATCACAGCTAAACCAATAAACCATTACTAAATTCGGTTTGGTGGCAGAAGGCACCTCCAGGCAGTTCTCAGCGTGTAGTCTAATGACGTACGTTCTCCCCGATGTTCACCTGCGGAGACCTGGCTCTTGGGCAGCTTCGCCAAGCCAGCCTCCAGGCCATCTGGCCATCTCTGGGTGACGTCACTTCCATGTTGTGACCTCTCGAGCTGCTTTTGCCTTCTAAGCCCTTCGCTTTTTCAAGGGAAATGGCTGGCATGAATCTGCTGTGAGACCTGAAGGAAGGACGTATAGACAGTGAGTGAATTATCGTTCCTTGAAACATTATGAAAAGCAAGTTGCATTCCATTATTTTCTTGCTTGATGAGAAGTCAGCAGATTTTCATTTGCAAGATACAGGCTGTGAGAGTAACCAGTGTAACATTGCTGTCTTTTCCAAGAGAAATCAGTAGGTGAAAGCAAGGAAGACTTTATTCATTGATAAAAGGATTTGGTATTACTGCAGTGCCTTGCTTTTTCCAGAGTGTCTTCACCCTCCTCAGCTGCTCATTAAACAGCTGCATGTGAGCGTCAGTGTGCCAGGCACAGTGCGAGGCAGTGGGGCTGCGCCGAGAGCAGGGCAGTCACTGTCCCCACTCGGGTAGAGTGAAAAGTGCTTTGCAGAGGATTAGAATAGGGTGACAGTGTTAGTTCATTTTGCTTTATAAAGAAAATACCCGAGGCTGGTTAATCTATAAAGAAGAGAGGGTTGTTCAGCTCAGGGTTCTGCAGGTTGTACGAGAAGCCTTGTGGAAGAAGCATCTTGCCAGCGTCTGCTGGCGAGGGCTTCAGGGAGCTTCCCATCCTGGCAGAAGGTGAAGGGGGAGCAGACGTGTCACATGGTGAGAGAAGCTAAAAGGGGAGCGGGGTGCCAGGCTCCTTTGAACAACCAGCTCTCCGTGAACTAATAAGTGAGAACTCCTTGTGGGGAGGGCACCAAGCCATTCATGAGGGATCCGCCCCCATGACCCAAACACTTCCCACCAGGCCCCACCTCCAACGCAGGGATCAGATTTCAGCATGAGATTGGAGGGGCCAAACATCCAAACCACATCAGTGACTTACCAGACACTGGACTGGGGGTCTGGGAGGGCCTCACTGGAGAGAGAACATTTAGACTGAGATCTGAGTAACAGGAAGGACATGCAGAGATCAAAGGGAATTCCAGGTAGCATAAGGAAGACAGCTTGTACGGAGGCCCTGAGGCAGAAACAAGCCCTGCCTGCAGTCAGTGTGTGGCTAGTGGTGCAGAGTAAGGTCACTTAGGCACTTGTTAGCAAGGATCCCATCTAGTCCTCGTAGCAGTCCTGAGACTAGGCTGGGCTGGTGTATATGAATGGTGGAACCAAAGCAGATACTTAGTGGAAGTCTGAGATCAGAACACAAGTCTCCTTCCTCCCCGGTCAGGCTTCCACTGTGTGTGAAACAGCCAGAAGAGAAGAGACCTAGCTAGAATCGAGGACTAGAAAAATGAAAAATGGAATAGTGCTTTCTTAAGCCTCAGCGTCCATGCCAATCACCAGGGGCACTGTAAGATGTGGATTCTGACTCGGTCTGGAGTAGGGCTCACTGTTCTGCATTTCTGGAGATCCCCAGGTTGTGCAGTTGCTGCCAGCCCAGGACACATGGAGTGGCAGGGCTGTGTCCTCAGGTCGCCAGCGGCTCCCTGGGTGCCAGCTGCTCGGAGGTGTTTACATTCTCCGCTAAAGCCACAGAATGGATTGCTCCATTTCGTAAGCTACCTCTGCAAAGGAAGACTGGTTTAGAAATGTTTTTAAATCAAGGGGAAGTTGAATTTCAAAACCAAGTAGAAGGGAAATGATGTGGCTTGGTCGACTTTGATTTTAACTTTTCAGTTATGGTATTTTGCTTTTTTGTTAAAAACACCACTGACGCATGGCAGAACATTTCATCCAATACTGGCATCATCCTTTAGCATAAGCTTGTCCCTAGCAAGACAGCTGTCCCTGAGAAGTGTTTGCAGGTCCGGGTATGGGTTTTCCCATCACAGTAATCACTGTCAGCGGTGTTCACTCTGCCCAGGACCCAGCAGCCAACGTGGTTTCAGTGCCACGCTCAGATGCATCGGACTTCCTTCTGTGATGTACAAGAGTTAGCTTTGAAGCTTTCAGAGTATATCTTTAAGCAAACACATTATATATAAGTTCTTTATATAGTGTTCTTTAAGTAATTTATCTTGGGAAGCCAAACATTCCAAACCAGTAGAATTCTTTTTAAGAATTGATTTTTTAAATGTAGCTAATCAACTAGCTATGAAAGTACTCATATTGTCAAAAAAAAAAAAACCTTCATTTTTTAAAAAACAAAATAAGTAGTTTATACTTATTTAACACATTTGTTTTCAGATACCTTGGCTGTTTCCAAACAATTGGATATTCCTTCCACAGCTGAAAAATCGCTACTGGGAGAATTCAAAGAATATACTGGGGATTCTGAAGGCAATAATAATGTTTAATGTTTACCAAGTGTTTACCATGAATCAGGCTGTTCTCTAAATAGATTAACTTGTAAATCTTACAGCAACCCTATGCAAGGAAAAATCTGAGATTTTGGAATCGGCAAAAGAGATTATCGTTTTGATGGAATGCTTGGTCCCTGTAGGGTATGTACCCATGTCTTTGAATAGGTTATTTTACAACTCTGTAGAGGTACAAGGTGATTTATAGGAAACCTATAATAATGTGAATATCTCCAGTCTTGCTATGCAAATGGTTCTTGTCCATGACAACACAAGTGAATTTTGTCCTGTTGAGAATAAAGTCAAATGCCCATTTGAACAGGTTTTAACATTTCTCTGTTTTTTTCATTAAATAGTAAGTTAATAAAATCTTTGGCACATGTTCCTTTCATATCTGTATGAAAGTCAATAGTACCTACCCTATAGGTGTTAACAAACAAATTTTAAATTTTGTATATGATTATTTATAAGGTAGGTACTGTTGATAACCCCATTTTACAGATGAGAAAACAGACTTCTCTGGTGAAGGCCACATAGCTACTAAGTGGAGATGTGACCAAACCTCAGTGAGCCCAGAGCTTGAGTCCGTCCTGTTCACCATCTTACCAGTGCTGTCTCCCACGAAAGGAAGGAGGATCCAAAAGGGTTTTGAGCAATGACAGCCTCTCTGGAATAAATTCACATCTTCCAAAAAGAGCCATTTGAGGAAATAACCACTACCATTTACATTACTTTTCTCAACACAGGAGTTCGAGGTTACAATGAGCTATGATCGCACTATTGCACTCCAGCCTGGGCGACAGAGACCAACCCTGTCTCAAAAAAAAATAAAAAATGATAAAAGTAAATCACTGTTTTTGCCCCCAAGAAATTTACAGTCAATCCTAAGAAGATGCCTTAGATAAATCCGAAAGTATGAAATTGTTTGGCTCAGAAAAAAATTTCTTAATAGCCAGGACTAAGAAGGTTGAAAGGAAATTATTTTCTTGGGTTCAAAGCTTTGCGTACGAGAGAATGTTTTAAGCCTCTTACTCAGGATAATCCTGGGGACCCAAAGTGGTTCCCAGCTCAAATGTAAATTTTTTGAAACTTCAATTTGCTGCTTCTGTTATCTCTGCACCTGTAATTTCCCTTAAGCAGAATCCTCACCATCTCCTTGCCCTCTTAAAAAGCTTCCGTGGAAGAGAAGAGGAAAGAGCAGAGGCGATGGCCACTGATCTTCGTCCCAGACGGGCAGATTGCTTTCCATGAATTTCCTTGTTCAACCCTCGTAACAACCCTGTGAGGTAAACTCCACCTCAAAAAGAAATTGTCCCTTCTTTTTCCCTAGTTTCTAATCTTTTCATTTCTACAGTTTTACGATTTTATCTTTATTAAAATCCCACTGCAATTCTTTGGGGAATTAAGTGAGGTGTGCAGAATTTCACACTCGGGACATGGGGCAGCAGGAGGGGTGGGCCACACAGTCCTTGCTGCTGCTGCAAACATGCGGAGCAGGTCTCGAAACAACGTCATGGAAAATGGCATCTGCCATGTCTGACTTCGTCTGTTACCAAACACAGGCGGTTTGGCCCCGGTGTGAGTGAGACGCCTCGTTTTCACAGTAGATCGTCGGCGCTGCTGGCTTCTGGCCTCTGAAGCTCTTTGACCTGCAGCAGCAGCGTGAGATGTCTGCACTCTGTGTACTCTTTGCTGAGCTCAGTCACAAGGAGGCTGCTGACCATGGTTTTGTCAACAGCTTAACAATTGAGGCAAGAGCCTAAGGGCTGTTTCATCCATTTCTCTTGGTTCCCCAAGTTTTGTTTCTTTATCAGACTTGATCCACAAACCAGTATCCCTGGATTAATGTGTGAGTTCCTTGCTTTTAGCAGAGAAACAACCACATGAATAACATCTCCATGTCTTCTAAAAGTTATTAATACACCTGAAGTCATTATTTTTTTTTTTTTTT